>CANIUD010000126.1:195000-197500 GCA_947470075.1 Closterium sp. Yama58-4 | reverse complement strand
CCCATCCTTCTCATTTCTTACCTGATATCGCCCATCCTTCTCATTTCTTACCTGATATCGCCCATCCTTCTCATTTCTTACCTGATATCGCCCATCCTTCTCATTTCTTACCTGATATCGCCCATCCTTCTCATTTCTTACCTGATATCGCCCATCCTTCTCATTTCTTACCTGATATCGCCCATCCTTCTCATTTCTTACCTGATATCGCCCATCCTTCTCATTTCTTACCTGATATCGCCCATCCTTCTCATTTCTTACCTGATATCGCCCATCCTTCTCATTTCTTACCTGATATCGCCCATCCTTCTCATTTCTTACCTGATATCGCCCATCCTTCTCATTTCTTACCTGATATCGCCCATCCTTCTCATTTCTTACCTGATATCGCCCATCCTTCTCATTTCTTACCTGATATCGCCCATCCTTCTCATTTCTTACCTGATATCGCCCATCCTTCTCATTTCTTACCTGATATCGCCCATCCTTCTCATTTCTTTCTGCCTGCCATCTTGGTGTGATTCGAATCCATTCCCACTCCATGCCCTGCTCTTCATGTCCATCGATGCCTGCCCAACCTTGCGATCTCGTCTTCACATCTACTCCCCTTGCAAGACCCAGTCTAATAATCTCTTGCAATGTGGGCTGTGGGTTAAGTATCTGAATCGGAATGCGATTGTGCATGCGGCGTGCTGTGCGTGCAGGTGCTGTACTCATCAACGCACGGGTGCCATGATCAGAGGAGGGTGAGTGGCATTGCCACCAACGATATGGGCATAGCCAAGGACGGCTCGCTCAAAGGCTCCTTCCAACGCGGCATGGCGCTCAAAGGTGGGGCATGGCGCTCAAAGGTGGGGCATGGCGCTCAAAGGTGGGGCATGGGTGGGGCATGGGTGGTGCATGGGTGGTGCATGGGTGGTGCATGGGTGGAGCATGGGTGGTGCATGGGTGCTGCATGGGTGGAGCATGGGTGGTGCATGGGTGGTGCATGGGTGGTGCATGGGTGGTGCATGGGTGGTGCATGGATGGTGCATGGGTGGTGCACGGGTGGGGCATGAATGGTGAGAGGCGTGCACCACATGTCTGTGTGAACAGATGACTTCGTGTTTTCCTGATCTGCGAAGCTTTTTTGAATGCCAAACGAATTAAACCAGTGTGCTATTTGCGTGTACTCATTGGTTGAAAAAAACTTTTGGTCAGATGGTCATTCCGCAAATGTTTGGATGCCCAGAGATACATTCATATTCACCATCATTTGCACGCGTTCCTTTCTGATGCGCAGTGAGCCTAATTAAACTCAAACGATTCGTAATCACAAAACGCTAGGCAGTAAGCCATGGTAGAACGATCTGGAGATGGCAAGTTGAATGGTTCAGAGCTTTGGAAGTAAGCTCGCCCAAAATGATGTGAGAAGTGTGTAAATTCGTGGCACATTCGTTCCAGCACTCATTGCCAAGTACGAATATATGTGCCACTTGCAGAATATCTGGACAATTCATTGTGCTGTTTCTTCAGGATTATGTTGTTTGCGTGCGTGCATGCGTTCATGTGTGCGTGCGTGTGTGTAAAAGACCACTAACTTTTGAGCATTCTGCCCTATTTGCACTCCCTGCGCCCCTGCTCTGGCCTCTGTATGTTGCTACTGCCCAACTCCTCCGTGCTCCCATATCATCTCGCCATGGCAGGCCGTCTCACCATTCTGGCTGAGGGCTGCAGAGGGTCGCTGTCAGAGGTGAGTCGTTCCCGGCTCCCTGTGCCCGGCTCCCTGTGCCCGGCTCCCTGTGCCCGGCTCCCTGTGCTGCTCCCTCCTCTGCTGCTCCCTGTGCTGCTCCCTGTGCTGCTCCCTCCTCTGCTGCTCCCTGTGCTGCTCCCTGTGCTGCTCCCTCCTCTGCTGCTCCCTGTGCTGCTCCCTCCTCTGCTGCTCCCTGTGCTGCTCCCTGTGCTGCTCCCTCCTCTGCTGCTCCCTGTGCTGCTCCCTATGCTGCTCCCTCCTCTGCTGCTCCCTGTGCTGCTCCCTGTGCTGCTCCCTCCTCTGCTGCTCCCTGTGCTGCTCCCTCCTCTGCTGCTCCCTGTGCTGCTCCCTGTGCTGCTCCCTGTGCTGCTCCCTGTGCTGCTCCCTGTGCTGCTCCCTCCTCTGCTGCTCCCTGTGCTGCTCCCTGTGCCCCTCTGCGCCTCATCCTGCGCCGTGCTGCACTCACCTGCTTCCACTCCAGTGCTGCCCATCCCATGCACTGACTACCAACAACGCACTTCACTGCACCTCGCCTTTCTCTTCCTCCGCTACCCCCCACCCTTTCCCATCTCCATGTCTGCTCCTTTCACACTCCCTTCCCTCACACCGCTGTTATGTTCCCGTCTTGTCTCATAATCTCCTCTCTCTTTTGTCTCCTCCCCCACCCCCCCTCTCCACGACCCCCCTCCCCTGCACTGCCACTCGTCCTCGTGCATGTGCATGGCAGGAGGTGATGGCGGCGTACTCACTGCGCCTCAAGGCGGGCGC
>CANIUD010000126.1:0-192500 GCA_947470075.1 Closterium sp. Yama58-4 | reverse complement strand
TTTGCCTCTCTACTCCTTTTCCCGTCTCCTGCCCTCCCCATTCTGCTCTACTCCCGCCCAACGGCAGTCTATCCCAGGGCTGGTGTTCCCAGGCGGTGCGCTGGTGGGGTGTGCTGCGGGCTTCCTCAACGTGCCCAAGATCAAGGGCACACACACGGCTATCAAGTCGGGTGGGTACAGCACCATCATGTAATGTGAGCAAAACCTTTTTTCGCCCAAATCACAAGATTAGCAGGCGTTTGACAGCGCTTCCTGAATGTCATTATTCTCCATCCCTCGGTCGCCCACATGCCCAAGCCAGCGAGCAACACTCACATGCGTGTGTGCGTGTGCAGGCATGGTGGCAGCGGAGGCGGCAGCAGCAGCGCTGGCAGCGGGGGGCAGCAGCAGGGGAGTGGAGGCGGATGCAGTGGTGGATGCGCACATGGCGGACACATACCCCGCTGCCATGCGCGCCTCCTGGCTCTGGCACGAGCTGCACCGTGCCCGCAACATCCGCCCCGTGAGCTGCCCTGCCGTGCCCTGCCGTGCTGTGCCATGCCATGCCATGCCATGCCATGCCGTGCCGTGCCGTGCCGTGCCGTGCCGTGCCTTGCCGTGTCGTGTCGTGCCGTGCCGTGCCGTGCCGTGCCGTGCCATGCCATGCCATGCTGCACCATCCCATGCCATGCTGTGCCATGCCATGCCACCTCAACAACCTATCCTGGTGCACTGCCATCACATCTTGACCTTGCCTCTCTTCACCCTCACCACACGATCGTCCCGTGCATGTGTGCATGTTTCTATTGTATGCGTGTATGTGGGTGTGGGCGTGCAGGGTTTCAAGTACGGCCTTGTGCCTGGCATCATGAACGCAGCCTTCGAAACGTGAGACCTCAATCCCACCACATGTCCTTCGCCTCTCCACTGCTGCACGCCTCTCCACTGCTGCACGCTTCTACACTGCTGCACAACGCTCCTGCAATGCTCCATCTGCCACCTCTCGTCCATCCTCCCCCCTGCCACACGCCCTGCCATCAATGCCCATGCACATGCTCTCTTCCCTCCGCTGCTCCCTCGATCCCCCCCCTCCCTCCCCCGTGGTCCTCTCTTCTCCCGGGGCACGGCATCATCAGGTACATCACGCGCGGTCGCTCCCCCTGGACTCTGGCCCACCATGCAGAGCGCGACAACGAGACTCTCCTTAAGGTGAAAACCTCGTGGCACAGGGGTGGGGGGGAGGGGTTGGGGGGAATGGGGGAGGGGAGGTTGGGGGTATGTTGTAGGGGGTTTTAGTGTGAGGGGCAGTGGAGCAGAGGGAAGTGGAAGGCAGGTCCTTGTTGCCAATATGCGGTGGCATATTGTAGGCAGGCTAGGGGTATGTTGCCTCCAATACAACATACTCCTAACCTCTCCCATTCTTGTTGCCAATATTGCTGTTCATGTCATGTTGTAGCTTGCTGGGGATTGTGGCAGTGGCACGGTAGGTGTTTTTGTGAGGGTGGTTACCCCGGGTTGTTTCAGCAGCTGGACTACCACGCCTGCATTGTTGTGACGCGTGGGCATTAAAGGCCTTTGTGGCTGTATTTGTGCGTGCGTGTGTACGTGCGTGCATGTGTGCATGTGTGCATGTGTGCGTGTGTGTGTGTCTATGCCATCACAGATCGAGGACGCAAAGCCTATAGACTACCCCAAGCCCGATGGGGTCATCACATTCGACATCCCCACATCGCTCTACAGGCACGCTGCTTGCACCCATGCCACAGCTTGCCATCCCAATCCATCCCTTGCTTCCTGCTCTCCGTCTCATCTTCTCGTTTTCCATCTTGCTTGCACATTCCTGTATTCTTTGTTTTCCCTCACTACCAAGCTCTCCTTGTTACCCCCTCTCCTCCCTCCCGCATCCCTCCTCACTCAGAACGCTTTCAACCTCACCCTTTTCTCGCTCTCTTAACTTCCTTTCTTCCTCTCCCAAACTCCTTCCACCCTCTGCAACCCCCATCCCGCACTGCCCGGGAGCAGGAGCGGCACGAACCACGAGCACGACCAGCCACCGCACCTGCGCCTGAGGGACCCCACCGTGCCCACCACGGTGAACCTGCCGCTCTATGGTGGACCCGAGGGGCGCTACTGCCCTGCCCGCGTCTATGAGTGAGAGCCATGGGCAGGGGAAAGGGTGGGGTCTGGGGAAGGGCCGTGGGGGAAAGGACGCAGGGGAAAGGAGGAGGGCAAGCGCATGGGGAAGGGCATGGGGGAAACGGGGAGGCTGCAGGACAGGGTAAGGGGGAGGGCAGGGGGGTGGGCTTGGTTGGTGCCTGGGATTGAAGAGTGGTGGGGGACATGTAAGGGCGAAACGCTTTGAGAGGTGAGGAGAGGAGCAAAGGGCGCAGTTACTTGCAGGCAGCAAGGTCCCTGTCACACACAGTGGATTGAGGATGGGGAGGGTTGGCGATAGAGGCTGGATGAGTGGGGCGTTGTTTTGTATGATGGCCTGACATTTGAAATGATGTGTGCTCACTCAGTGGTTGCAGTGCCAGGCACAGTGCATAGCATGGCATGGGTGAGTGTAGTGCCGCATGTACTCAACTGGTGCCTGTGTGTGTTTGGCTGCTTGTGCATGTGATTCCATGCTGTTGCCATTGCTGCTGCCGCGCTGTGTATGGCAGATATGTGGAGGATGACAACGGGCAGCCGTCACTCAGCATCAACGCTCAGAACTGCCTGCACTGCAAGGTGTGCATCCTACCACTGCAACACATCTATCCCTCTCTCCCCTCTCTTCAACACATGCTGGCAATGCCCTCCATCTCGCCATGCATCTCTCTCTCTTTCATCTTAACTCTCTCTAACTCTCCCGTACCTCCATCACCGAGTCCATCACCTGTGTGTCCCCCATATGCCCTGCGCCCCAGGCATGTGACATCAAGGACCCCACGCAAAACATCCAGTGGACCGTGCCTGAGGGTGGGGGAGGGCCCGGATACACTGTCATGTAGCCACTCGTTGACTGTGGGGAGGTGGATGTTAGCGCGTTTGAACAGTGCGAGCTTTGAGGAGACAACGGTGTTGGGGTGCTGGGTTGGGTGATGATGGGTGCCGGAGTAGAGGATTGTACCACTGGTACTCCTCACTTATGCCCGGTAGGTGCTAGAATGCGGTGACATGAGTGGTAGTTAGCTTCCTGCTGGTTGAACGAGAGTCATGTTTTTGACATTGTAAGCCTGTAGCAGTAGCACCTAATCCATCATCAGCTGCTGTAAGGAGGCAATTGCTGGATTGGCGATTATCAATGATACTAGGGAGGCTGTACGTTGCTTCTGAGTATGCATTCGTATTTAAATGGCCCTGAAGGTTTGTTTGATTTCCTTTTCTCTTTGGAGCAAGAATCCAGTATCATTTTCGTCCAACTGCCTCTCCACCAATCACTGTCATAAGTTATTCATGAAAGAGTTCTCTGTCAGATCGAATGTTATAGTGGGCTGGAATCAGTAACGCATTTTTAGTCAACTTGGAGAACAGAAAGATGACATAATCAATCCATTCTTGCCTATTTCTTAACACCTTCTTAACATGGTAACTAGAGCAGGAGGTCTCTAGGACCTAAAATTTTTGGGCCCACCTAACTCCCTGCCCTGCCTACTGCCCGCGCGCGCCTCGGCTGCAGCGCGCGTCACTATTTTTTTTCGCGCGCGCGACACAGTTTTCAGCGTGCGCGCCACGGATTTTGGCACGCGCCACTGCTGTAGCGCCGCGCGCCTGCTTGCGGCCCTTCGCGGCCCCTTTCTCGGCCCGTCGCGGCCCCCTTCGCGGCCCTTCGCGGCTCCAACGCGGCCCTTCGCGGCTCGCCCACGGCCCTTCGTGGCCCCTCCGCGGCTCTTCGCAGCCCCTGGAGCAGCCGCCCCTGGAGCAGCCGCCCCTCTGCAGCAGCCGCCCCTGGAGCAGCCGCCCCTGGAGCAGCCGCCCCTCTGCAGCAGCCGCCCCTGGAGCAGCCGCCCCTGGAGCAGCCGCCCCTGGAGCAGCCGCCCCTCTGCAGCAGCCGCCCCTGGAGCAGCCGCCCCTCTGCAGCAGCCGCCCCTGGAGCAGCCCTTGGAGCAGCCGCCCCTCTGCAGCTGCCGCCACTACTGCCGTGACAGCCGCTGCCGCCGCGGCCGTGACAGTCGCCGCCGCCGTCCCGGCCCTGTTCTGCCGCCCTGGTGCGGCCCTGACCCTGCTCGGGCACCTCGGCCTTGCCCCACCGCTTGCGGGCTTCTCCAGCCCGCCCCTGGTAAGCGCATCGCCGAGCCGTGCCTCTACTGCTACTGCTACTGCTCCTGCTCGCTTGCTTCTACTGCTGCTACTAGCCTGCTCCGCCTGCTGCCATGGCTAGTCCTGCTGTGCTTACCTTCGATGCTGAGGGTCGGGCGATAGACTTTGAGGTCTGGCTTGACGACTTGCAGCTTTTCCTGCAGTGTGATAGCAAAGACGATGTCTCGCTGCACGACCTCACGTCTGGTGCTTCCCCCCAACCTGCTGCTGATGCTGATGCTACTGTGCGCTCTCGCTGGAACACCCGCGATGCTGCTGCCCGCCTTGCTGTGCGTAGTCACCTGCCGTCTGCTGAGCGTGCGCACTTCACTCAGTTTAAGACCGCTAAGACCCTGTTCGATGCTGTCGTTGCGCGCTACTCCTCCCCTGCCTCTGCTGCCCTTAGTCGCCTCATGCTCCCCTACCTTTTCCCTGACCTCGCCGCCTTTGCTACTGTCGCTGACCTCATTGCCCCTATCGCCCTCCTCTGCTGCTCATATGTTTGTCCCGCTGTTCTCTCTCCCCCTCACCCCTACCTTCCCGCAGCTGCTCCTAGCAGCCACCTCGCCATGCTGGCATGGCGTAGAGGGAGGGCGAGTCAGGGGAGGTGATGCTTGGGGCACGCCAGGACCACGATGGTCAAATTGGCCATCATGAAGGTAGCAACTATGGTGGCAGTGAAATTGGTGAGCTGCGAGTGGAAAGTGCCAGGCAGGATGGAGGCGTGGCAGGGACGAGAGGGTGGCACTTGTTGCTGTTTTTATTTTCTAGGTGTTGTCAGAATCCCAGCCACTAACCACTGGGATAAAAGGGCTTTTTTATATAGCGGGTGAGTGCGCCCATAACCCCCCAGACCGACGTGCCTGTAACCCTTCCCTAGGATCATCGGGGATCCCCAGTGGACCTCTGACACCCCCCCGCACTGGGATGCCCGAAGTGCACACACCGGGAATCGAACCCGAGACCTTCGCTCTGATACCATGTCAGAATCCCAGCCACTAACCACTGGGATAAAAGGGCTTTTTTATATAGCGGGTGAGTGCGCCCATAACCCCCCAGACCGACGTGCCTGTAACCCTTCCCTAGGATCATCGGGGATCCCCAGTGGACCTCTGACAGGTGTTCCTTATCTGCTAACCGAGTCAAACCCACATAGGCCAGGGTGGCTCTTTGAATAGATAGGGTGATGGGGATGAGGTCGCTGCAGCCGACATTCAACCGCTCATGATTTGTGCAAAGCTGGCAAGACGAACGAGGTAACTTCGACTACCAGTAATGTAGACAATGGGGCCCAAGAAAGGACACATCGCTGTGCTGTGGCTGCACGTGGAGGAATGCGGATGGCTGTATTGCTGTCGGCGGTCCGGCCGCCGATGCGCCAACACATGGTGAGAGAAGCCCAGCAACCAGCTCGTATCCAACACAGCGGGATTCAGATTCCTCCTTCACACCACCTGTCTTCTTTCATCTATTGCTGATGGGCACGACTCCTTCCCTTCGCGCCCATGCCTATGTTCGCTGGCGAAAGAATGAAGCTGAGTATTGCTTTCCTGTGTAGTGCCATCAGCTGTCAGCCATCCCCCGTCGTCACGCAGTAGTAAGGTCTTACCCCATTCGCTCTCTCACCCTCACTCCCTTCTTCTTTCCACACCAACCGCACCTGCCCTTGTGAGGAGCCCAGCCTATCACTGTGATAGACACACTTGGACTCTGCTTGAAACCAAGCATTCCAAATCGTGCCGCAACAACGCAAAGCCGCCTTCATTGCTTCTTTTCAACCCGCCGCCGTCTCCCTTCCCAGGAGAACCAGCACTACCACTTTTGCACTGACCACCATCACCACCATGCCATACAACTTTTGCTAATAACCCTGACATCCTGATGTTGGGCTGAGAAAAGCCCTTAGGATCTTTGCGGGGGTAAAACTCCGGTAGGACTATGTAATAGCGGAAGCGTATTAGTGGAGAATTTGTGAACCACCTTGCGCTGGTATGTGAGGGCAAAGTAAGTTGATTATAGCAAAGGGATACAAGAATATATAGAAGATTACAAGGAATACGAAAGGATATAGTTGTAACTACTTTTGCTGTTGCGGTTCGATACAGTGACGACTCGGGCAACTGCTCTGTAACGAGTCAGTTGTGTGTCCTTGCTGTCGCGCTGCACTTGTCAGGTCAAAGGTCGCTTGACCTTTGACTTTCGCGTAACCTCCAGCAACCTCTTTTAACCTCCGAGGGTTGACTCGCGGGTGCTTCGATATGGCGTGCTTCGCTTCTGGTGTGGTGTTTCGACACGACAGAGGCGTTTACAATTTATTGTTTCCAACACTCCCCTTCGCTTCTGGAGTGTCGCTCTTGATGACGTGGCTTTGTCCAGTCAGCAACATGCAGTACTCGAATTTCTGCTTCCCGAGCTTCTTGGTCAAATAGTCGGCTGCCATCTCGGACGTGGGACAGTATGACAGTTCGAGTCTCCCTTTCTCGATCTCGTCTTTCACGAAGAAATAGCGCAGGGCGATGTGTTTCGTCCTGTTCGCGAAGCCGTTCTTGTTGGCAATGCGGATTGCCGACTGGTTGTCGCAGAACAGTGTGAAGTTGGGTAACTCGGCTAACTTCGCTTCTTCCAGCAGCTCGCGAAGGTAAAGGCCTTCCTTGGTGGCTGAGCAGAGTGCTATATATTCTGCTTCGGCCGATGAGAGGGCAATTAATTCCTGCTTACTCGATTGCCAGGAGATAGGACCGATGGGTTCGAGACGATAGATGTAGCCGGTGCGTGAGCGTCTGTTGTCGGAGTCGCCGGCGTGATCGGCATCGACGTAGCCGATAAGTTTAGTTGGTGCAGTTGCGTTTTGTGATACGTTAACCCGATCTTCGGGGTGCTGACGAGGTAGTTAAGAGCGCGATCGAGTTCTGCTAGATGTTCTGCTTCAGGTTTCTTGAGGTGGGTGGCGAGCTGGCTTGCAGAGTACGATAGGTCAGGACGGCAGGTGACGGCTGCGAAGAGGAGACACCCTAGCTTTCTCTGGTAGTCACGTATTCCGGCGGGCTTGAGTAGAGCGGGGTTTCCCGTGCTGTTTCCTGTTGTGTAGCGGTAGGGCGTGGAGATGGCGGTTGGTGTGAGAGCGAAGCGTTTGGCGATGGTGTCGGCATATTTCGCGGCGTTGAGGTAGATCGCGTCTTCTTCTTCTCGGATGTTTAGGCCGAGGTACTGTGTGACGGTAGGTGAGACTGTGAGAGTGAGGTCCTTCTGCAGTTCCCCTTCGAACCAGGAGGTGACGTTGTCAGTCGAGCCGATGTAGAGTAAATCGTCTACGTAGACGATTAGGAGGATGTAGTCTGTACCCTTCGTGAGCCGATACATTCCCTGATGGTGTGGTAGCTGCTTGAAGCCGATGCGAACGAGTCGGGCGTGCAGGTACTGTTGCCACAGTCGTGGGGCTTGTTTGATGCCGTAGAGCGATTTGAGTAGTTGACAGACGTGTGTGGAGTCCGTGCTGGAGCCGTGTGGTAGCTCCACGAAGATCTCTGCGTCAACAGGTGCGTAGAGAAAGGCGTTTGCGACATCGATTTGTCGTAGCTTTTTCTTCTTCATGGCGGCGATCGCGAGGAGAATGCGTAGTGAGGTGTGTCGGCTGACCGGAGCAAAGGTTTCGGTGAAGTCGCGTCCGTGTTCTTGGTCGAAGCCGCGTACGACCCAGCGCGCCTTGAATTTGTCGATGGTGCCATCTGCTTTCGTCTTCACGCGGAAGACCCATTTTCCGGTGAGAATGGTCTTGTTTCGTGCTACGCCGATAGGAACGATTTTCCAGGTGTTGCGTTCTTCTAGCGCTTTCAGCTCCTTGTCCATGGCTTCACGCCATTTTTCCCTGTGCTCCCCCCCCAGAGCCTGCTGAAACGTTGCAGGCTCCTTAGGAATGGCGGCGCCGTGGACTGCGGTGACGAGCCCGAGTATCTGGAGTCCACTCTGTGTGTAGCGGGGGAGTGTGGTGTCCTCGGGATAGACTGCCTCGTCTCCAGCTTCTGGATCAGGTGCGAAATTGGGCCCTACACGTTCTGCTTCGTTGGTGTTGACTTCAGCAGGTGTAACGTAACCGTTGTCGGCGAAGTGGTAGTAGGTTTCGGCGTTGACGCTTTCGCGAGGGTTATCTTCGTCCATCGGTACGTCCACTGAGCAGTAGGGGAGAGGTCCGGCTTCTTCCGAGGCTCCTTCCACGTTTTGCTCGTCCCAGTCAGCTTCGTCTCCTGCCGAAGCGAAGGCTCGATCGCCACGGAAGCCACCTGTGGGGTCTCGATTTTCGTCCAGGTTGGCAAGGTATGTTGGCAGTGTGAGCCGCTCGTAGAAAATGACATCACGTGCTGCTACTGTTTCCTTGGTGTGGATGTCGAAGATTTTCCACGCGTTGTAATGTTTTTCGATGCCCAGGTGTAGTCCCCACTGTGCGCGTTGGGAGAATCGGCCGGCTCGTGCAGATGGGGGTCGGTACTGTACCATGCAGCCGAAGACTCGTAACATTTTTGTGCTGCCCAGTTTCCCTGTCCACAGCAGATGCGGTGATGCGTTGTTCGGGAGTGACGACGAGGAAAGCAAGTTGTGCAGCATCACGGCGTGGTCCATTGCTTCGGGCCACTGGTGGTTGGGTAGCCGCATGCCACGTAACAGTTTGCGCATGGTGTTCTGCAGAGTCCTGTTCATCCTTTCTGCTACACCCTACTATTGATGGGCGTAGGGAAGGGAGATGAGTCTCTTGATTCCCTTCTCCGCCAGATACTGCTTGAACCGCTGTGACGAGTATTCTCCTCCTCCGTCTGATTGAAAACTTTTGAGCTTAGCTCCTGATTCCCGTTCTGCTGCTGGAAGCCATGCCACGAAAGCCTCGAAAGCCATGTCGCGACTTGGTAAGTTTAGGTGCCAGACGTAACGTGTAGCGGCGTCGATGAAGGTGATGGTGTAGTTATACGCGTTTTGTCCGGGTTCGCGGTTGTACAAGATGTCGCTGTACACTTTCTCGAGTGGTGAATATGCAGGTGCGCTTGGGTTGTGATGCGAGACGAAGGGCTGATGCGGTAAGTCAGCTTCGGGGCAGGTGAAGCACGTTCCTCGGGCTCGCTGAAGTTCTCTGCCGTCGATCAGTAAGAGTGAATCCTTGTCAAGTACTCCAGCTCTTATCGTGTTGTTTAATGCTGTGTTGCTTGGGTGTCCCATTCTTGCGTGCCAGGTTTCTTCGTTGGCGCGGTGTCCTGGCGAGCGTCGGTACATGTCGGAGTTGGAGTAGAAGCCGGCGATGATGTTCGCGCTTCTGTGAACTTCCCGTGGTGCCGGGTTGAGCTGCTGCGCCGGTGTTGGCGGCGTCTCGTCGATGGAGGGCTGTGCCGTTGAGGGACCGGCGACTGGTGTTGATGTTTCTGCTGCTGCTGCTTTTGTCTGTGCTGCTGTCGATGTTGTTTCTGCTGCTGTCGATGTTGTCTCTGCTGCTGCCGATGTTGTCTCCGCTGCTGCTGATGTTGTCTCTGCTGCTGCCGATGTTGTCTCTGCTGCTGCCGACTGCTGAATTGTCGCCAGCGCCCTTGTTCTTTCTGTTTCAGGGATGGTGTGTGAGTACCAGAAGCCGCTCGGGCTGAAGTCTGGATCAAGATCTGGAGGATGTGTCCAGTCAGTGAAGTTGACGATGGCGTCGCTGTCGGCCGTTCCGAGATCGGGGACGAAGTCAAGAACGAAGACGTTGTTCTTGAGAACCGCCTTGCCGATGTAGAGACCTCCTCTCCCGTGGTACAGCTTGAATTCCTGGGTTGTGCTGTCTGCTTCAAGGTGAATGCCTTTCGCCATCAGTTGACTGACGCTGAGTAAGTTGTAGCCGAGGCCTTCTGCAATTAAAACCTTGGACATCTGTAGAATGACGTTCGTTTCTCGTGACTGAAGTTGAACAACTCCTTGTCGTCGTGTGCGCAGGTTCTGATTGTTGGCGACGGTGATGACCACCTCTCGTTGAAGCTGGTATTCTCGTTGTACGAAGCGTCCTGAGGAGCACATGTGTTGTCCGCAGCAACTGTCCAAGAACCTCGTGTCTTTCCCGGATGGCTCGTTTTGGGCTATGGCAGCGTATGTCGGGTTCGGCTGAAGTGACTCGCGGCGTGGTGTCGTTTCGTCGAGTTGCTCTTCTGGTGAGTAGTACGGTGGTGATTCTGTGATGCAAGAATCGTTCAGTCTTGCCATGCAGCTAACGCCGTTTCTTGTTCCTTGCGCAGGTTGTCCCGTTGGAGTTGTTGAAGATTGGAGCTGGGTCGTTGGATTCGCCTGTGTTGATGCGACTTGATTGCTTGAAGGTCGTAGCTGTCGCTGCGGAGTCGTTGACTGTTGTCGATTCGGGCAGTGCGTGCGCGGGTGTCCTGAAGTCTTGCAGATGTGGCAGAAAGGAGGTACTGGCTTCGGTTGTTGCTGTCGATTGTTGTAGTTGTTGTGACGTCGTTGAGTGTGAAACGCGAACTCTGATGTTGTCGTCTTCTTTCTGTGTCGTTCTTCTTGCAGGTCCATGTCCTGCTGCTCGGCGTGGATTTCGGCGCAGAGTGCTGCTTCAGAAATTCTGCCGTGGGCTCGGAGGATAGCTTTGGTGGCGCGCCATTGGGGACCGAGACCACCAATGATGACTGTCACGAAGGCGTCTTCAGAGATTGACCCTCCGCATCGAAGAAGCTTGTCGCGCAGTTCCCGACATCGGCTGATATACGTCATCCCCTTTTCTCCCGGTTTCATTTCGACTGTTGTCAATTGCGCCATTAACCTGCTCTGGTTTACACTGTCTGTTGCTTGGTACAGGCTCTTCAGGTGGCTGTACGCGAGCTCAGCGGAGTTGCCGTAACCCCGGTAAGAGCGTATGTTTTGCTGCTGAGTTGGTGTGACGTTCCTCAGCAGAATCGTATACGCCATCATCGATTGATACGTATACTGCTGCTTCTCATACTGTGTGCCGTTGACTGGATATTGCAGGGACCCGTCGAAGAAGCCGAGTATCTGCGCGCCTTCCATCATTAACTCGAACTCGAATGACCAGGTGAAGAAGTCCTTTCCGTCGAAGGGCCTTGATGTCTGCAGCTTTAGAACGTGCGCGAACTGTGATTGCACTTGTAACGCGTCCAGTGGTTTATCTTGTCCAGGTGAAGGCTGCGGCATGAAGCTGATCGACCCGCGCTCGTACGGGGCGAAGGTAGGTTGCTGCTGTTGGTTTCCGCGCGCATATGACGACCCGTCAAGACTCATGGGTGTTGCCCTGTTGTTGTTGTTGCTGTTGTATGACTGTGCAGGTCCCGACTGCTGGTGCTGCTCGTAGAAGGACATGAAGGAGAAGAACTTCTCCATCATGTTTTGGTCGAAGCTGGCGGGGTGATTTACGGGAGTTTCAGTAGATGTTCCTCTAGGTCTTGTTGCAGTGCCCTCCTCTGTCTGCAGGCCAGAGGCAGGAGGTGGAGTAGGAGTAGTGCCCGGGGAGCCGTTGGAGGAGCTCCTTTCCTTGTTTGTTGCCATGTCTTGTAATGACTTGATAGTAGTGGAGTTTCCCCTGTTAGCTCTCATACCATGTTGGGCTGAGAAAAGCCCTTAGGATCTTTGCGGGGGTAAAACTCCGGTAGGACTATGTAATAGCGGAAGCGTATTAGTGGAGAATTTGTGAACCACCTTGCGCTGGTATGTGAGGGCAAAGTAAGTTGATTATAGCAAAGGGATACAAGAATATATAGAAGATTACAAGGAATACGAAAGGATATAGTTGTAACTACTTTTGCTGTTGCGGTTCGATACAGTGACGACTCGGGCAACTGCTCTGTAACGAGTCAGTTGTGTGTCCTTGCTGTCGCGCTGCACTTGTCAGGTCAAAGGTCGCTTGACCTTTGACTTTCGCGTAACCTCCAGCAACCTCTTTTAACCTCCGAGGGTTGACTCGCGGGTGCTTCGATATGGCGTGCTTCGCTTCTGGTGTGGTGTTTCGACACGACAGAGGCGTTTACAATTTATTGTTTCCAACACCTGAGATCCCTTTCCTGCTGTCGCCACCTCCCTTTGGAAGTGCTGGCGGAGTGGGGGCAGCAGCAGGTTCAAGGGATGCATGTAGGTTGTATGTGGGGTCGTTTCAACAGTTTCTGAGGAGTTAGCCAAACGGCTGCACAACGCGGAAGGCCCGGACGTCAAGGGATTCGGTCCAGCGGAAAAACTCTTCCACTCCTTCCGCCAGTGCTGGTCATGCACCCTCCAAAGAGCACAGGCAAACAGCGTCATCGCCAAGAAGTTTCACGGCGGCCCCGGAGCGTTGGACTGGTTTCCCTGAGACGCTAGGGCATAGGGGACCTGCTCCACACCCTATAGACCCCAGGCAGATGAAGTTTAGGGCTAGTGTACAGTGCGTTGTAATGTGATAAATGTAGTGCTATATAACATACTTTCTACCTAATGAAGGACAATTCAGGAGGAAGAGTAGAGTAGGGCAGAGGTTTGGAGGAGGTTGAGTTGTGTGAAATTACTCCCAGGGCAGCACAGGGCCCGCTACTGTGCCTGCTAACACTGTTGTGTGCTGAAATGGGTGAGGGGGAAAGAGCGCAACCCGTGCTCGAATCCGATTTTGCGCATACATCCATCTATTTAAGCCCGAGGTCTGCATGGTATATTTTCAAAGTACCTGAACATCAAAGCGTGTGAGCGAAAGATAGCGAGACACCATTTCGGATATGTTGCTGTTGCGGAAAAAAACCAGTCCAGACGACAGAAGTAGACTGGTATGTTCCAGCGGCCATCTAGAAGAGCGATGTATACAGCTTTCCATTGACAAATGTGCAGTGCTAATATCATTAACTCAATACAAGAAAAATGGCCATAGAAGAAAAAAAAAAAAAAGGGAAAAAACAACTCAGTTGGCTACCCAGCGAGTAGTACCAATTTGCTTGCCATTTCAGTTGGTCTTATCTGTGATCTTGGCCTTGAGATCATCAATCAAGAGGGACAACTCCTTCCTGCTAGACTGCATATGGTCCAATCAACAAGCAGCAGAACCACGTGTATTTGTCAGTGGATCGAACGAGCAATCAAAAGCGTCAGTGGGGGAGCTTAAAGGCATGCAAGGGCTTACCTTGAAGAGAAGGTAGCGGTAAATGAACCAGCCACTGTAGACAGTTCCGACAAGCTCGAGGAACTTCGGCAGCTGCACTCAAATAATTTAAAAGGCCGTATGAGCTTGTGACAAGAATGGTTGAATTTGTTTATGTTCGTAGCACCTCGATACTTACAAGAGGGATGGAGTTCACAGCAGAGACGATCGTGGAGGAGAGCCACAGGGCAACGAGAGCACCGCCACCGTAAATAAGGACGGTTGACTTATCCTCAACGGCGTCCCACTGAAACCACACAAGCATCCAGTCAATGACGAGGATCAAACGGAAATGGGCGACCTAGAGACAATACTTGATTGCGAAAGCTAACAGTAAGAACTCGGATTCACTGTACCTTGTCCTTCGCGTCCGCAAGAACTTCCTTCGACTTCTTAACAAACTCGGACTCCTCATACTCCTCATTGGTTGCCCTCACTACGAATTTCCGGGTCTTGGCAGTCTCTGCAAAACATGTGTGAAACGTCAAGCCACTGACATCACCTCAGACATGCGGGGGGATATGATCCAAACTTACCGCTCCGGCTGGAAGCAGCAATACGATTGCCGAGGAACAGCGACGGAGCTGCAACCCTCACTGCAGCGCGCGGCTTCAAAGAAATGCCAAAGCCAGCAACGACAGGAACAGTTGCAACTGCGGAAGCCATGGCTGACTGCTAATCGCGCGGAAAAGTTGGGGCTAGCAAAGAGGGAATTCAAGTTACTCTCAAGAATGATCGCAACGAAATCAGACGGAGGAATATGAGGGGAGAAATACGAGAATTCGAAGGTGGTGGTGTCCCAGAAGTTGGTCGGATGACGTGGCGCGACATGTGATGGGGCGCGCCTGCTTTGATTGGAGTGAGAGGTGGCTCCCAGCATCTCTCGAGGAAACGTGCAACGAACCACAATCCTTGATTCAGCAACCGCACGAGTTCCCAGAGTGTAGGAACGATCGTCACGTCACCAAATGGGCTTCTGCTGTTCTCGTACAAAGCTGTCCCGCTGAAATTACAAAAAAAAATATGCGCCTACAAATGCAGCTGGAAACTTAGCATATATCATCAGTTGTTTAAAGGCCTACTTGTTCTGAATTAAAAAATTGTGGCATCATGGGAGCATCTTAAAATACTATTCATCAAGTAAATTATGCTTCTACATGATCAAATGCTACATGATCAAATGCTATATGATCAAATGTAAAATTATGCTACAATGCCATTTATAGGATCGTATCATTGGTCGCTCAAGTATAGCAGATGAGGTGCTTTGCAACTGATTTCCACCATATTAGTGGAGCTTTATAAATCTCGGCATGAGTGATTATAACAGTATGGGTAAAGATTGAATGCATAAGGACAAACCACCGTCATTACCCGGATTTAAGACATATATTGTCAAAGCATTATGTACTTTCTATCTTACTAGCCAAGTAGGGGTTATCCTTAGAGGGTACACAACATTTCTCGACACTCTTGTATCCCCCCCCTTACCTAATCGATCATCCTTCTCACTAGATTCTGACATAGATGTCTTATCTTGTACACGGGCAAAATTGAATGCATAAGGACAAACGACCGTTATCGCCCTTGTTATACGATTACTCCTAATCCAACATTAGCTTAACTCGTACACAACTACAGGTGTCTTACAATCAGGAACGCCCATTTATAAGAGACACCCGTTTGATAGCGTTGACACCCTCTGTCTTTTATGCAACTCTGTCTTATATCCAGATGATGACGGCATGTATCCACCCGAAGACTGTACGGCTTCAATCCTGCACTAGCTGTGAACAACACATTTAAATGACCATAAAGGTAAGTAGGTGAGTAGCGCATGTCAAACATATGCTGCATATTGTCTAGGCTGTAGTGGGGTAGCCCATATGGGGTACAACCCAAATTAGGGTTTACTACTTGTACTCCTGCATGCTGCTAGTTCAATCATTCCTGCTGCTAGATTCTAACATGGTTTCAGAGCACTAAGGTCCGTAGGACCGTTTTTTTTTCGGGCCCACCTACCGCTGCGGTTACCGCGCTACCCCACGTACCTGCCTGCCTTGCCTTGCCTTGTGACGTGCTGCACTACGCGCGCCGTCCAGCAGCCCTAGCGCTGCCTCCTGCTGCCCTAGGCCAGCGCGCTGCCATTAGAGGCCCGTAAGGCCCGCGCGCCGCCCCTACACGCCCTTCAGGCCCGCGAACAGCCCCTGCAGACCGTTAGGCCCCTTGCTGCCGCGCGCTGCCCGCACCGAGCCGCGCGCAGCCCGCACCGAGCCGCGCGCAGCCCGCTGCAGCCGCGCGCAGCCCGCACCGAGCCGCGCGCAGCCCGCTGCAGCCGCGCGCAGCCCGCACCGAGCCCGCGCAGCCCGCACCGAGCCGCGCGCAGCCCGCTGCAGCCGCGCGCAGCCCGCGCCGACCCCACGCAGCCCGCGTCGAGAAGCGCGCGGCCTGCTACGGCCTCGCGAGGCCCGCGCGCGGCCCGCAGCAGCCCGCGCCGAGCCGCGCGCGGCCTGCTACTGCCTCGCGCGGCCCGCGCGCGGCCCGCAGCAGCCCGCGCCGAGCCGCGCGCGGCCCGCTACTGCCTAGCGCGGCCGCGCGCGGCCTGTAGCAGCCCAGGGCGCTATCAGCGCAGCCCGCGCCGAGCCGCGCGCGGCCCTCTGCCTCGGCCCCGACCTGCCGCTGATGCGGCCCCGCCCTACAGCTGCCGCGACCCCGACCTGCCGCTGACGCGGCCCCACCCTGCGACTGCCGCTGAAGCGGTCCCGCCCTGCAGCTGCCGCGGCCCTACTCTGCAGCCGGTGTTGCGGCCCCGACGTCGCCGCTGTCGTGCGCCTACTCGGTCGCCGCCCGTCGAGCGCCGACCCTGCTCGCCCGGCGAGCGCCTGCTCTTCCAGCCTTTGGTGAGCACCTGCCTGCCTGCCTGCAGGCCTGCCTGTCTGCCTGCCTGCCTGCCTGCCTGTCTGCCTGCCTGCCTGCCTGCCTGCCTGTCTGCCCGCCTGCCTGCTTGTCTGCCCGCCTGCCTGCCTGCCTGCCTGCCTGCTTGCCTGCCTGCCTGTCTGCCTGCCGGCCTGTCTGCCTGCCTGCCTGCCGGCCTGTCTGCCTGCCTGCCTGCCTGCCTGTCTGCCTGCCGGCCTGTCTGCCTGTCGGCCTGCCTGCCTGCCTGCTTGCCTGCCTGCCTGCCGCGCCTGCCCTGCCCACGCTACTGCTGCTGCTACTGCTACTGGCAGGTGGCCAGATGCAGCTCCAGCGACGTTCACGCGAGCCTCTCACGCCCCAGCAGCTTAGTGAGTGGTATACTAGCTGGGGTTGTCGCGGTAGCCGTCGTAGCTGTCGCCCTGGAGCTGGTCAGTTGGGAGCGTCTGGCAGTGGCCAGCTGCAGCTGCAGCGGCGTCCACGCGAGACACTTACGTCCCAGCAGCTCCATGAGTGGTACGCTCAGTGTAGCAGGTCTACGCGTACAGTTCGCTGCCCGTATGTCATTCGCACAGGTGATCGGACTGGGGGACGCTTGGTCACACACAGTCTTGCTGCTTTGCCCGTCTGAGCGACGCCTGGCGTACCGAGTTTGGCGACGAGGCTGAGCTACCCACCTGGGTGGAGCTGCTTGACCAGAGGGTATATATCTTTGCTCTTGACTATGATGCTATTCTCACTGCCATGTATGCATTGCCTACTAGTGCTGACCGTGCCTGTTACCTGTGCGTACCGCCTGACCCTGGTATAGAGCCTGCTGCTCTCGGTACTGGTGAGGCTGCTGCTCTAGGTGCTCGTGCGTCTCCTGCTCTAGGTGCTGGTGAGGCTGCTGCTCTAGGTGCTAGTGCGTCCCCTGCTCTAGGTGCTGGTGAGTCTGCTCTCTCTGGTACTGCGCCTGCTGCGGTCTCGCACACCTTCACCCTTGACTCAGGAGCTTCCCGCTCCTTCTTTCGCGACTGCACCACACTCACGCCGCTTAGTCGGCCAGTTCCAGTCTCCCTGGCGGACCCCTCCGGGGGTCCAGTCCTTGCTCACTACTCCACGGTTCTGCCGTGTCCGGCCGCCCCGTCTGGCTCGCTGTCAGGTCTTTACCTCCCCTCGTTCTCTACGAACTTGGTGAGTGGAGCTGACCTCCAGGATCGGGGGGTTGACCAGTTCACTCCTGCGAGTCAGCGAGTGACTCACTGTACGTGTGCTAGGACGGGCCGACACTTGGCCACGTTCACCCGTGCACCTGGCTCGAGTCTGTACACACTGACCACTGAGTCCCCTCAGGTAGCTGCGTCTGCGTCTACGTCAGGTCAGCTGGCGGCCCCCTGCGAGTGTCGCGCTTTGTCGCACGACACTCTCCTGTGGCACCACCGCCTTGGTCACCCCTCCCTGCCTCGCCTTCGTCGCATGCACTCTCGCTCCCTGGTCTCTAGTCTTCCCAGGTCTCTGCCTGCCCTCCCTCCCTCGCCTGCGCCGCCCTGCATTCCTTGCGTCGAGGGGCGGCAGCGCGCCGCTCCTCACTCCTCCTCGTTCCCTCCCACGGAGGCTCCTCTGCAGACGCTCCACCTGGACGTGTGGGGCCCAGCCCGCGTCCGTGGACAGGGCCACGAGCGGTACTTCCTGCTGGTTGTCGACGACTACACGCGCTACACCACGGTCTTCCCCTTGCACAGCAAGGGGGAGGTCCCTGATGTCTTGATCCCTTGGATCCGCGCTGTTCGTCTCCAGCTCCGCGAGCGGTTCGAGCGGGACTTTCCTGTCCTGCGTCTGCACTCTGACAGAGGTGGTGAGTTCACCTCAGACCTCTTGGCAGCCTACTGTGCGGAGCGCGGCATCCGCCAGACGTACACGCTTCCGGCCTCTCCGCAGCAGAATGGGGTTGCTGAGCGCCGCATTGGCTTAGTCATGGAGGTCGCTCGTACCTCCATGATCCATGCGGCTGCCCCCCATTTTCTGTGGCCGTTTGCGGTCCGGTACGCCGCGCATCAGCTCAACCTCTGGCCCCGTGTCTCCTTGCCGGAGACCTCGCCCACACTGCTGTGGACGGGGAAGGTTGGCGATGCGTCGCGTTTCCGGGTCTGGGGTGCTCGTGCCTACGTTCGCGATACCACCGCGGACAAGCTCTCCGCCCGCGCTGTTCCCTGTGTCTTCCTTGGCTTTGTCCCTGACGCGCCTGGTTGGCAGTTTTACCACCCCACCTCGCGCCGTGTCTTTGCGTCTCAGGACGTCACGTTCGACGAGTCGGTTCCCTTTTACCGTCTCTTCCCCTACCGCACTGCCCCTCTCCCCCCCCCACCGCTCTTCCTCGCTCCAGGTGCTCCCCAGGTAGACCCCCTCCCCGCGCCAGGTCCTGCCCCTTCAGGTGTTTCTCAGGTAGACCCTCCTCCCTTTACTGCGCCGGTTGAGGTCACTGGTGACTCAGGTCCTGCTGAGGGTGGTCCTGCTCGGGGTGCTACTTCTGGGGGTGCTGAGCTTGGGGGTGCGGAGCCTGGGGGTGCTGAGTCTGGGGGTGCTGAGCCTGGGGGTGCGGAGCTTGAGGGTGTGGAGCCTGGAGGTGCTGAGCCTGAGTGTGAGGGGTCTGGGGGTGCTGCACCTGGGGGTGCTGAGGCGTCTGGTGAGCAGTCACCCTCGAGCGGCCGTCTCCGTAGTCGCTCCGCTGGTGCCTCGCCGCTGCCCTCTCGTCGTCGACTCCCCCTCTCCTCCCTGCAGCTGGTTGAGTGGTACCTTGGCCGTCAGGGCCGCGCTGCTGGAGCTGGAGGTTCTGGAGCTGCTGAGGGTGCGGACGCTGGTTGCTCTGGCGCTGCTGGAGGTCCTGGTGTTGGTGGTGCTGGAGACGGAGGTTCTGGAGCTGCTGCGGGTGCTGGCGCTGGAGGTTCTGGAGCTGCTGGAGGTGCTGGCGCTGAGGGTGCTGGCACTGGAGGTTCTGGAGCTGTTCGAGGTGCTGCCGCTGAGGGTTCTAAGTCTGCAATTGTGCGGTCTCACAGGTAGTCCTGCCGAGCGTCGTGAGCCTGCGTCGCGTCCTGTCTCGCCTGTTCGTCCTGGTCGTACCGGTCGTCGTGTTCCTCGTTCGCGTCAGCCGGCTGTCCCCAGCGCACACCTCGTAGTCCGTCGTCCTTCCTCTGCTCCGCAGCCTGTTCCTCTGCCGTCTCCTCCTGCGTCCTCTCTGCCTGACGTTCCGGACCCTGAGTCTGACCGCTTTCGTGCTGAGCACCCTACTGTCACGCGTCTGTTAGCCACTGTTGTCACTGACCCGTCGTTTGAGTCCACTGCTGCGTCTGCCTTGGTTGCTGAGCTTGTTGACTTTGCTGCTGCCTGTCGTCTAGACTACGCCGCTAGTCTTGTTGCTGAGTCTGAGTCTGTCTGTCCTCCGTCCGTCGGGGGTGAGTGTGCTCTTAGCACGGACGTCCTTGAGGACAGGCACGAGGACCTTGAGTGTCTTGCAGCCGCTGCGCCTCATCTCGTGGCCATGCTGCTTGCCCCTGAGGGAGACCCGGATGCACCAGACATCCCGACCCCGCGCACTTACGCTGAGGCGATCGCGAGTGAGTACTCCTCTCAGTGGCAGACAGCCATGGACGCAGAGATGGCATCCTGGAAGTCCACTGGCACTTACGTCGACGAGGTTCCCCCTCCTGGGGCGAACATCGTCAGTGGCATGTGGATTTTCAGGGTGAAGCGGCCGCCAGGTTCTCCGCCTGTCTTCAAGGCTTGTTACGTTGCTCGAGGCTTCAGTCAGCGAGAGGGAGTAGACTTCTTCCAGACCTTCTCCCCCACCTCGAAGATGACCACTCTTCGGGTGCTACTGCACGTTGCTGCTCACCGTGACTACGAGCTTCACTCTCTTGACTTCAGCACAGCTTTCTTGCAGGGCAGCCTGCACGAGGAGATCTGGCTGCGCCGCCCCCCGGGCTTCACTGGGTCGTTCCCTCCTGGTACCCAGTGGAGCCTCCGGCGGCCGGTCTACGGTCTCCGCCAGGCGCCACGTGAGTGGCACGACACACTGAGGACTACGCTTGCGGCTCTTGGGTTCGCGCCTTCTACTGCTGACCCGTCGCTGTTTCTGCGCACCGACACTTCACTGCCGCCGTTCTACATTCTCGTGTACATCGACGACTTGGTTTTTGCCACTGCTGACACTGAGGCTCTCGCCCACGTGAAGTCGGAGCTGCAGAAGAGACACACGTGCACAGACTTGGGTGAGCTGCGCAGCTACCTTGGCTTGCAGATCACCCGGGACAGAGCACGCCGCACCATCACCCTGACTCAGTCACACATGGTGCAGCAGGTCCTTCAGCGCTTCGGCTTCACCTGGTCTTCAGCACAGGCCACTCCTCTGGCTACAGGTCACTCGCTCTCAGCTCCACCTTCGGACGAGTCCGTAGAGCCGAGTGGTCCTTACCCAGAGCTAGTCGGCTGCCTCATGTACCTGATGACTTGCACTCGACCTGACCTCGCGTACCCTCTTGGCCTTCTTGCTCGCTACGTGGCTCCTGGTCGGCACCGACCTGAGCACATGGCTGCTGCTAAGAGGGTACTGCGCTACTTGTGCAGCACATCAGGCATGGGGCTAGTGCTTGGAGGGACGAGCCCAATTGTCCTCACTGGGCACTCAGACGCTTCTTGGGTTGACGACCTGGCTACTCAGCGGTCGTCACAGGGTTACACCTTCAGCCTTGGCTCTGGTTCAGTTTCGTGGCGTTCTACACGCTCGTCTTCAGTTCTCAGCTCCAGTTGTGAGGCTGAGATCTACGCCACAGCCATGGCTGCACAGGAGTTACGCTAGCTCACCTACCTGCTGACTGACTTGGGAGAGCAGCCTCGTTCTCCTCCAGTGCTGTACGTCGACAACAAGGCCGCCATTGCCTTGTGTGAGGAGCACAGACTGGAGCACAGAACGAAGCACATCGCTCTGCGTTACTTCCTGGCTCGAGAGTTGCAGCAGCGAGGTCAGCTTCGTCTTCGTCACGTGGCCACTCGGGCCAACACTGCTGATATATTCACCAAGGCCCTTCCGGCTGGTGATCATCAGCGCTTTTGTACCCTGTTAGGCCTTGTGCCTACGTTTCCACACTTGCTGTAGTCTTTGCTTGTACGGTGATCTATATATATACCTGCATGCCTGCTCCTGCTAGGTAGTCATCACTGTACTGTTATTGCTGCATTTTGTTGCATATATACCTCTGCATGTGAATTGGCCTTGTGGCCCTTTGCTTGTGCTCAGAGTGTGTGGTGACGTTGTGATCCACCCTGAGCTTTGCTTCTCTTGACTGGTCGTGTGACCCCTTCTTCTCCCCCACTTTGCCTATGGGGGTGTGTCAAACATATGCTGCATATTGTCTAGGCTGTAGTGGGGTAGCCCATATGGGGTACAACCCAAATTAGGGTTTACTACTTGTACTCCTGCATGCTGCTAGTTCAATCATTCCTGCTGCTAGATTCTAACAGCGCAAACTTCCAACCAGAGCTCGACATCGTACTCGTCTGGTGCCAACACGTCCCCATCAACGAGCCTCTTTAATCCGGCGATCGCAAGCTGCGGCTCGATGGACTCCGTTCAGGTGATCAAGTCATGTCGGCCTTCGAGCAGCAAAGGCATAGCAATCTTGTCTGGCGTGAATTTAAAATTTGAAGTAGCCATACGCCGGCGCGATGCCTCCGTCTCTACCAGCTGACACTTCAGTCGCCGAAATCGGCCTGCCTCCACTCTGCTGGGGAAAACAATGTTGACCATTGGTGTTGTCACTTGAGCTCCTGTTAAATTGTAATGTGTTATATGTTGGTAGGCTGTAGTGGGGTAGCCAATATGGGGTACAACCCCAACTAGGGTTTGCTACTTGTACCCAACTGTTTCATTCAATGGACCATTCTTGCCTAGTTCTTCTAACATGGTATTCAGAGCAGGAGGTCCCTAGGACCTACCGACCGTTTTTTTTTTTAAGGGCCCACCACCGCTCGCATGCGGTTACCACGCTACCCCGTGCCCTAGCCTCGTAGCGCCCTCGTGCGCCCTCGTTAGCGCCCTCGTGCGTCCTCGTTAGCGCCCTCGCGCGCCCTCGTTAGCGCCCTCGCGCGCCTCTCGTTAGCGCCCTCGCGCGCCCTCGCTAGCGCCCTCGCGCGCCCTTGTTAGCGCCCTCGTGCGCCTCTCGTTAGCGCCCTCGCGCGCCCCTCGCAGCGTCGCCCGCCCGCCGAGCCGCCCGCTCGCAGCGTCGCCCGCCTACCGCGCTGCCCGTTTCGCAGCCCGCCCGCCGAGCCGCCTGCTTGCAGCGTCGCCCGCCCGCCCGCTGCCCGCTTGCAGCGTCGCCCGCCCGCCCGCTGCCCGCTTCGCAGCGTCGCCCGCCCGCCGCGCTGCCCGCTCGCAGCGTCGCCCGCCCGCCTCGCTGCCCGCTTGCAGCGTCGCCCGCCCGCCCGCTGCCCGCTTCGCAGCCCGCTCGCCCGCTCGCTCGCTGCCCGCTCGCAGCGTCGCCCGCCCGCCCGCTGCCCGCTTGCAGCGTCGCCCGCCCGCCGCGCTGCCCGCTCGCAGCGTCGCCCGCCCGCCTCGCTGCCCGCTTGCAGCGTCGCCCGCCCGCCCGCTGCCCGCTTGCAGCGTCGCCCGCCCGCCCGCTGCCCGCTTCGCAGCCCGCCCGCCGCGCTGCCCGCTCGCAGCGTCGCCCGCCCGCCCCGCTGCCCGCTTCGCAGCCCGCCCGCCGCACTTCCCGCCTGCAGCGCCGCCTGCCCACCGCGCTGCCCGCTTCGTAGCCCGCCCCCCGCACTGCCCGCTCGCCGCGTCGCCCGCCCGCCGCGCTTCCCGCCGAGCTACCTACCTGCAGCGCTGTGGCAGCTTCCTTTGCTCAGTCGCGCTGTCGCTATGGCTTCCATCCGCGTGCTGTCGTTCGATGCTGAGGGCCGCCCTGTGAAGTTCGCCACTTGGCTGGATGACCTGCAGCTATTTCTTCTGAGCGATAGCAAGGAGCATGTGTCGCTCTATGATTACGCGTCTGGTGCTGCACCTGCCCCCCCTGCCACAGCTGAGCTTAGTGTTCGTTCCCACTGGCAGACTCGTGACGCAGCTGCTCGCCTAGCCATTCGCAGTCACCTGCCGCTAGCTGAGCTCGAGCATTTTGGCGACTGCAAATCCGCTAAGGCCCTGTACGATGCTGTCGTTGCTCGCTACTCCTCGCCTGCCACAGCTGAGCTTAGCCGCCTCATGCTGCCGTACCTGTTCCCTGAGCTGTCCACCTTTGCTACAGTCGCCGATCTTATCACCCACCTTCGCACTAGTGATGCTCGCCTGCGTGCCGCCCTTCCCACTGAGTTCTGCGCTAAGAATCCCCCTCCACTGTACTGGACACTCCACTTCATAGTCACCCGTCTCCCTGACACCCTCAGCTCAGTTCGAGACCACTTCCTTGCTCGCTGTCCCACTGAGCTCACAGTCGCCCTCCTAGAGGAGCAGCTGCTAGCGGCCGAAAAGAGCATTGTAGCTGTCGGTGCTGCTCGTGGCGCTCCTCGCACCCCCATCTTTGAGGGGTGTTCTCCCTCTCCCCTCGCTCCCTCCTACGCTACTGCTGCTGCTGTTGACTTCCTTGGTGCTGAGTCTGCTGGCGCTGCTTCTGCTCCTGGTGGGAGGCGCCGCACCGGCAAGGGCAAGGGGGGCAAGGGTGGCGGGGGTGGCGCTGGGGGGGGAGGAGGTGGGGGAGGTGGGGGGGGAGGCGGTGCTGGAGGGAGCGGTGGCGGGAGCGCTGGTGGGAGTGGGGTCGGCGGTGGAGGCGGGGGCGGCGGAGGAAGCAGTGGCAGTAGTGGCGGCGGCGGCGGTGGCGGCGGTGGCGGTGGCGGTGGTGGCGGTGGTGGCGGTGGCGGTCGGAGCGGTGGTAGTGGTGGCGGCGGAGGTCGGAGTGGAGGCACCGGCTCGGGCCAGAGCTCCCAGCAGCAGCAGCGTCCCCAGACGACCCAGCAGCTTCGTGAGTGGCTTGCTCAGCGTGGGACGTCGGGGGGCAGTGGCCGCTGTTCCTATGTCATTCGCACAGGTGACCGCAAGGGACAGACGTGTGGGAGGTTCCACACCCCGTACCGCTGCTTCTCCCGCCTTGACGACGCTTGGCGTGAGGAGATGGGCGAGGATGTTGAGCGCCCCCGCTGGGCTGAGCTCATGAGGGCTGGTGTTGATATCTTTGCTCTTGACTATGATGCTATTATTGCTGCCATGTATGCATTGACTGTTAGTGCCGAGGGAGACTGTTACTTGTGTGTGCCGCCTGACCCAGGTATAGAGCCAGCTGCCCTGGGTACTAGTGAGTCTGCTCTCTCTGGTATGGTGCCCCCTGTACTTGCTCCCTCCAGTGCTGTCCCCGCTGTTTGCGAGTCTGCTCTCTCAGGTACAGCACCCACAGAGACTGCTCTCTCAGGTACCGCACCGGCTGAGGCCTGTCACACCTTCACCCTTGACTTAGGTGCTTCCCGCTGTTTCTTTCGTGACAGTACTGAGCTCACACCGCTTCCTGCACCGGTCCCAGTCTCCTTGGCTGACCCCTCTGGGGGCCCAGTCCTTGCCCAGTCCACCACTGTGCTCCCTTGTCCGGCGGTTCCGTCTGGCTCGTTGTCGGGTTTCCACCTCCCCTCGTTCTCGACGAACCTGGTGAGCAACGCTGTCATCCAGGATCAGTGGGTTGACACCTTTACCCCTGGAGGACAGCGTGTGGCGATCTGCACGTGCTCCAAGACCGGCCGTCACCTGGCTACGTTCACCCGTCGGCCGGGGTCGAGTCTCTACACACTGACCACTGCGTCTCCTCAGGTCGCTGCTGTCGGTCAGGTGTCCGCGTCAGGTCTGGTGGCCCACGCCTGTGAGTGTCGTTCCCTGTCGCACCAGACTCTTCTCTGGCACCACCGCCTGGGTCACCCCTCCTTGCCACGCCTCCGTGGCATGCACCGTCGCCGCCTTGTGTCTGGTCTTCCCAGGTCCCTCCCTCCCCTCCCTGCCTCGCCTGCGCCGCCTTGCCTTCCTTGCGTCGAGGGGCGGCAGCGCGCCGCTCCTCACTCCTCCTCGTTCCCCCCGACAGAGGCTCCTCTGCAGACCCTCCACCTGGACGTGTGGGGCCCAGCCCGCGTTCGTGGCCAGGGCGGTGAGCGGTACTTTTTGCTGGTTGTCGACGACTACTCGCGTTACACCACGGTCTTCCCCTTGCGCACCAAGGGTGAGGTCCCTGCTGTTCTGATCCCTTGGATCCGCACAGTTCGTCTCCAGCTCCGCCGCCGTTTCCGGACGGATCTTCCTGTCCTGCGTCTGCACTCTGACAGAGGTGGTGAGTTTTCCTCCGATCTCTTGAGGACCTTCTGTCAGGCGGAGGGCATCGAGCAGACCTTCACGCTTCCGGACTCCCCACAGCAGAATGGGGTTGCTGAGCGCCGCATTGGCCTGGTCATGGAGGTCGCTCGTACCTCCTTGGTCCATGCGGCGGCTCCCCATTTTCTGTGGCCGTTTGCTGTCCGGTACGCCGCGCATCAGCTCAACCTCTGGCCCCGTGTCTCCTTGCCGGAGACCTCGCCCACACTGCGTTGGACGGGGGAGGTTGGCGATGCGTCGCGCTTCCGGGTGTGGGGTGCTCGTGCCCTTGTCCGCGATACGTCCGCGGACAAGCTCTCCTCCCGCACACTTCCCTGTGTCTTCCTTGGCTTTGTCCCTGACGCGCCGGGCTGGCAGTTTTACCACCCCACCTCGCGCCGGGTCTTCGCCTCTCAGGACGTCACCTTTGACGAGTCGGTCCCTTTTTACCGTCTCTTCCCCTACCGCACTGCCCCCCTCCCTCCCCCGCCGCTTTTCCTTGCTCCTGGTCCCCCTCCGGTAGACCCCCTTCCCCCTCAGGGTCCTGCTCCTTCAGGTGTCTCTCAGGTAGACCCTCCTCCCGTCGCTGAGCCTGTCGAGGTCACAGGTGACTCAGGTGCTGCTGCAGGTGGTGCTGCTGGGAGTGCTGAGCCTGGGGGTGCTGAGCCTGCGGGTGCTGGGCCTGGGAGTGCTGGGACTGCGGGTGCTGGAGCTGAGGGTACTGTGCCTGAGAGTTCGGCGCCTGGGGGTGCTGAGCCTGGGGGTGCTGCGACTGGGGGTGCTGAGCCTGCGTGTGCGGAGTCTGGGGGTGCTGAGTCTGGGGGTGCTGCGCCTGCGGGTACTGAGCCTGGGGGTGCTGCTACTGAGCCTACGGAGCCTCGGGTTGCTGCGTCTAGGGGTGCTCCGGTTCGGGGTGCTGAGCAGTCTCTCACACCGCAGCAGCTTCGTGACTGGTACGTCCGGCGCTTTCGCCGTCCTAGTGGCTCGGCTGGAGTTGGGGGTGCTGGAGCTGCTCGTCCTGGGGGTGCTCGTACTGGGGGTACTGGAGCTGCCGGGACTGGTTGTTCTGGGAGCACTGTGACTGGAGCTGCTGGAGCTGGGGACTCTGGAGCTGGCGGTGCTAGCGGAGTTGGAGCTGCCGACTCTGGGGGTGCTCTTCCTAGCGGTGCTGCGGACCCTGGGGGTGGCGCTGCTGCTGGTGCTGCGGACCCACCTGGTGGAGCTGCTGCTGGAGCTGAGGACCCGAGCGGTGGCGCTGCTGCTGGTGCTGGGGACCCGGACGTTGGAGCTCCTGCTGGTACTGAGGACCCGGCCGCTGGAGTCTCTTCTGCTTCTGGAGACGCTGCGCGGCCGCGACCGTACTTCGTACCGCTCCTTCAGCAGGTTCTTGGGCAGGCTCCTCCTCCTTGTCCTCCTCCCTCCGTAGAGTGTCCTCCGCCTGTCCAGCCGCAGTCCCAGTTACCGCCTGCCTCGCCTCTCCCTGCTCCCTCTCCTTACACTGGTCCCACAGGAGGTCTTACCGAGCGTCGTGAGCCTGAGTCCCGTCCTGCGTCGCCTGTTCGTACTGCTCGTACTGGTCGTCGTGTCCGTCGTGAGCGTCCTCCTCCTGTCCCAGGCACTCACTACATGACTCTGCGTCCATCTACTTCTCCTCAGCGTGTCCCTCTACCGTCTCCTCCTGCATCCTCTTTGCCTGCCGTTCCGGACCCTGAGTCTGACCGGTATCGTGCTGAGCACCCTACTGTCACGCGTCTCCTAGCTACTGTTGTCACTGACCCTACCTTTGAGTCCTCGGCTGCGTCTGCTCTGGTCGCTGAGTTGGTTGACTTTGCTGCTGCCTGTCGTCTCGACTACGCTGCTCGCCTTGTTGCTGAGTCTGAGTCTGCGTCTGTCTGTCCTCCGTCCGTCGGGGGTGAGTGTGCTCTTAGCACGGACGTCCTTGAGGACAGGCAGGAGGACTTTGACTCTCTCGCGGCTGCTGTACCTCATCTCGTGGCCTGGTTGCTTGCCCCTGAGGGAGACCCGGATGCACTAGACATCCCTACTCCGCGCACTTACGCAGAGGCGATCTCGGGTCCCTACTCCTCTCAGTGGCAGACAGCCATGGACGCAGAGATGGCATCCTGGAAGTCCACAGGCACCTACGTCGACGAGGTTCCCCCTCCTGGGGCGAACATCGTCGATGGCATGTGGATTTTCAGGGTGAAGCGGCCGCCAGGTTCTCCGCCTGTCTTCAAGGCTCGTTACGTTGCTAGAGGCTTCAGTCAGCGTCAGGGGGTCGACTTCTTCCAGACCTTCTCCCCCACCCCGAAGATGACCACTCTTCGGGTTCTGTTGCACGTTGCTGCTCAGCGTGACTACGAGCTTCACTCTCTTGACTTCAGCACAGCGTTCCTGCAGGGCAGCCTGCACGAGGAGATCTGGCTGCGCCGTCCACCTGGCTTTACTGGGTCGTTTCCTCCTGGTACCCAGTGGAGCCTCCGCCGGCCAGTCTACGGTCTCCGCCAGGCGCCACGTGAGTGGCACGACACACTGAGGACTACACTTGCGGCTCTTGGGTTCGCGCCGTCTACTGCTGACCCGTCGCTGTTTCTGCGCACAGACACGTCGCTGCCGCCGTTCTACATTCTCGTGTACGTCGACGACTTGGTCTTTGCTACTGCTGACACTGAGGCACTCGCTCGTGTGAAGTCGGAGCTGCAGAAGAGACACACCTGCACTGACCTGGGTGAACTGCGTAGCTACCTTGGCTTGCAGATCACCCGGGACAGAGCTCGCCGCACCATCACCCTGACTCAGTCACACATGGTGCAGCAGGTCCTTCAGCGCTTCGGCTTCCAGTTCTCCTCACCACAGGCCACACCTCTGGCTACCAGCCACTCGCTCTCAGCTCCACCTCCGGACGAGTCCGTAGAGCCGAGTGGCCCGTACCCAGAGCTTGTAGGCTGCCTCATGTACCTGATGACTTGCACGCGACCTGACCTCGCGTACCCACTTAGCATCCTTGCTCGCTACATTGCGCCTGGGAGACACAGGCGAGAGCACTGGGAGGCTGCTAAGAGGGTGCTGCGTTACTTGTGCAGTACATCAGGCATGGGGTTGGTGCTTGGAGGACACGACAGAGTTGTCCTCACTGGTCACTCGGACGCTTCTTGGGTGGACGACCTGGCTACGCAGCGGTCGTCACAGGGTTACACCTTCAGCCTTGGCTCTGGTTCTGTCTCGTGGCGGTCCACCCGCTCTTCTTCTGTTCTCGGCTCTAGTTGTGAGGCTGAGATCTACGCCACAGCCATGGCTGCACAGGAGTTACGCTGGCTCACCTATCTGCTGACTGACTTGGGAGAGCGGCCTAGTTCTCCTCCAGTTCTGTACGGTGACAACAAGGCAGCTCTTGCCTTGTGTCAGGAGCACAGACTGGAGCACAGGACGAAGCACATTGCTCTTCGCTACTTTCTTGCTCGAGAGCTTCAGCAGCGCGGTCAGCTTCGGCTTGTGTACGTGGACTCGAAGGCCAACACTGCTGATATCTTCACCAAGGCACTCCCGCCTAGTGATCATCAGCGACACTGTACTTCTTTAGGCCTTGTGTCCACATTCCCTCATTTGCTTACTGCTTGACTTTCTTTGTACTGTACTTTATATATATCTTGTTGCTTGCTTGCTAGGTTTTGATCACTGTGTTGTTTGTCTTGTACTATATCTAGCACTGCATGTGAACTGGCCTTGTGGCCTTTGCTTGTGCTCGGAGTGTGGTGACGTTGTGATCCACCCTGGGCTTGCGTTGCCTTGCTGGACTGGTCTTGTGACCCTTTGTTCTCCCCCACTTTGCCTATGGGGGTGTGTTAAATTGTAATGTGTTATATGTTGGTAGGCTGTAGTGGGGTAGCCAATATGGGGTACAACCCCAACTAGGGTTTGCTACTTGTACCCAACTGTTTCATTCAATGGACCATTCTTGCCTAGTTCTTCTAACAGCTCCCTGTTGCTGCCGAACGCTGAATTCGCGCTTGCACTCCGTCGGTGCCGACGCCGGCGGCCCAAATCACTCCACGCCTCATCCTCGTACCTTCACCGCTGCCAATTTGGCCACCTCCGTCGACCTGGTCGTCGACGCCACCTTCGTTGTATGCCGGCCAAGGAGAGGCAGACGCTCCACATGTTTCAGCACGGGAAGGGGGGTGCTCGCTCGCTCACTGCGCGCGGGTTTCCAGTAGCAGCACCTCCATGTTCGCTCCGCCGTACTGGCCAGCCACGTGGCGTGCCCGAACGTCATCTGACTGCGCCTACAGAGTGTTCTCTACGCCTGCTACGATTTTCTGGTCAACCATGGCGGTCTAGATGTCGGCTTACAACAACCTAGGTAATTAACGCAAAAGTCGGCTAATATGAAGCTTCTAACGCGGGGCTATCCACGCTCACCGCACGATCCGAAGAGTCACTACACAATGGGAGTTAACTACTAAGGAGCGCACGGGGTTGTGCGAGTGATTGCAGCGTTGCGCTAGCGTTCTTACTACTTGCTTGTGTTCACACAGACGATTCGCAAGAGTTTCACTAAGAAAGTTGAAAATAACATTGAGATTTAGAGAACAATGAGGCATACAAAACGATATAGCAAGAATATCATTCAACACCTAGCAAGCAGTACGCAAAGCGAACTCTGCCAGCGCAGCAGAAGAGCGACTTGCCAAAACCTCGCCAAAACCTCATGGGCAGAGTTTTGCACGCCTCTAGAGAGTTTCACACATTTTTGCAAATTCGGGCGACCAGCTCGACAGCGCTCGGTCGAAAAGCATTCGTCGAGTAGAGCTCATCGACCAGAACTCTTCGACCAGAGGTTTTCTACCAGAATTGTCGACCAGCATTCCTCGACGAGCCTCGCCAGAACATCTCGACGAGCTTCGTCAATCGCTGTCTTCAACCAGCGCTGCCCGTCGACGATGTCGACCAGATTCCGTCGAGCAGAGCCTGCTCAACCGCAACTTCCATCGAACTGCAGAAGCCCACTTCATTGACCAATTCGTCGCGAACTTCTCGTCGACGGTGATATCGGCTGCCCCCAGGCAAAAGCGGGGCCTTTCTCTTCGACAAATACCCCTTGAGGGGGGAGGGTGGGGGGAGGGGGGGAGACAGGGAAGGATGCCATGGGTACCAGGAGTTGCGCACTAGCTAGCCAGGTGAACGAGTAGTTGCTCCTTGCGGCCGTGGAATTTACGGGCCCTCATAGGCACCGCCGAATCCCTGCCCTTAATAGTCGAGATAGATCGTAACCTCCCTCCCCCAAGGTGGTGGGCAACTATGGCTGTTGCACATAATGACGTGAATTTTTTGTTTACAATTTCTGTCAATCTTCGAAATCTTCTGTGTGGCAGCTAACGTCAGCGAATTGTCGTCACTGCACGTCCGGGTTGGCGTCACTGGTTCGTCTTCAACAGTGCACAAGAAAATTGAGAATTGCTGCATGCGGCAAGTGGCGTCAGGCTTTTCGTCACATTGCGCACAAAAATTACGGAGATCTTCGGCAGATGGCGGTCGGCATCACTGTGCACGAATATTTTGGGTGGCTTCATGTGGGAAACGATTGCTGGCCGACCAGTCATACGGTGATTTGTGTCAGAAAATGCAATGGCGAGGAGAGACGACGTGGCGATTTGTTAGAATCGTAGGTGTGGGGCCTAGGCTTAGTAGCCTAGGCCCACACTAGGAGGTAGGTGGGTGTGCTCTAGAACTAGGAGTTAGGGTTTACGAAGGAGAATTGGAACGAAGAATGAATGGTGACTAGCAAGCAGCAGAACACACAAATAGCAAACCCTAAGGGGTTGTACTCACTATTGAGCACCCCACTGCAGGCTAGACAAATAACATTCTGACACACCCCCATAGCCAAAGTGGGGTGTAATCAGCAGAGCACACAAAGCAGTACAAGCTCAGGGTGGATCACGACGTCACCACACATTCTGAGCACAAGTTCAAGAACCAATAGTTTATAAATTGTAAGCAGAGCTAGAGGCAGTCACAGAGGGCAAGTGAGGAGGAGGAGGGCTGGCGAGATGAGAGAAGAGTGGAGGCGACGACTGAAGCTGCAGACACACGGGCAACAGACGGCTCTGGTGCAACGCTGGTGGCTACCGGGAGGAGAAAGGCCCCGGAATACAGGAGTAACAGGCTCGGCGGCTGAACAGCAGCGGCAGGAGCAACGGACCCACGGGCGACAGGTGCAACCGGCTCTCTGAGCTACCGGGATTGAGCGCCCCGGAGTACAGGCGCTGTAGACGACACGACGGCGGTCTCCGCTCAACCTCCCCCAACAGTCCCACACCCCTCGACACACACCCCTTGGTCCACCCTTAGCTCCACTCCCATATCACCCCCCCTAGCGCCAGTCCCCTCGGCTCCCACACATCCACCCCCCTCAGCGGCAGCTGCAGCAGTGGGAGACGAAGGAGGAGGAAGGGACGACGCACACGAAGCACCCCCATACCCGTCACCCCCACACTCTCGAACAAAGGCGGGCAAACTCCAGGGGCGGCTGCTGCAGTGGCGGGCTGCTCCAGGGGCGGTTGCTGCAGTGACTGGCTGCTCCAGGGGCTGCTGCTGCAGGCTCGGCAGCGGCAACTGCTGCAGGTAGAGCGGCGGCTGCTGCTGTAGGCTCTGGCGGCGGCTGCTGCTGCAGGCTCGGTGGCGGCAGCTGCTGCTGCAGGCCTGGCGGCGGCTGCTGCTGCAGGGCGGCGGCGGCTGCTGCTGCAGAGCGGCGGCGGCTGCTGCTGCTGGTAGAGCGGCGGCTGCTGCTGCAGGCTCTGGTGGCAGCTGCTGCTGCAGGCTCTGGCGGCGGCTGCTGCTGCAGGCTCTGGCGGCGGCTGCTGCTGCAGGCCTGGCGGCGGCTGCTGCTGCAGGGCGGCGGCGGCTGCTGCTGCTGGTAGAGCGGCGGCTGCTGCTGCAGGCTCTGACGGCGCCCCGCGGGTCCCGCAGGGGGCGTCGCGACGAGCAGGGGCGACGCCCCGCGGGTCCCGCACGGGCGTCGCGACGAGCAGGGGCGACGCCCCGCGGGTCCCGCACGGACGTCGCGACGAGCAGGGCGACGCTGCGCGGGTCCCGTACGGGCATCGCGACGAGAAGGGGCAGCACCCAGGGGGCGCCGCGACGAGTAAGGGCGACGCCCCGCGGGTCCCGCACGGGCGTCGCGACGAGCAGCAGGGAGGGCAGCGCGCAGGCCCCCCCAAGGACGCTTCGACGGACGGGATAACCGCCGCGCGCCCCGAGCGCGCGGCGGGCAGAAGAAGCCGCCACGTGTTCGGAGCGCGTGGCGGGAAGAAAATGCAATGCCGCGCACCACGGGGCGCGCGGCGGATAGTACGACAGCGGAAGGAGTTGGTGGGCCCGATGAACTAGGCGGCAGGATCTCGCCGGCTCTAGATACCATGTTAGAATCGTAGGTGTGGGGCCTAGGCTTAGTAGCCTAGGCCCACACTAGGAGGTAGGTGGGTGTGCTCTAGAACTAGGAGTTAGGGTTTACGAAGGAGAATTGGAACGAAGAATGAATGGTGACTAGCAAGCAGCAGAACACACAAATAGCAAACCCTAAGGGGTTGTACTCACTATTGAGCACCCCACTGCAGGCTAGACAAATAACATTCTGACACGATTGCCTGAAGAATGCGGGGGGTCTATCGTCGTCCGCCCGGGTGCACCTGGTGTGGCTACAGTAGGGTGCGTCATTGGCGTTTACAGCAGGAGCGAAACAGTGTGGAACAGTAGTTATTTTTCCAACCAACGAATGGTTTGAAATAAGCCACCTACGACTAGAGTTTCTATTGTCAAGGTCACGCCCGCAACAAGATCGTTGTTTTTCTGGGCTTTAGGAGGCGAGAAAAACGACCCACGGGAATGCTTAAGCTGATACCTTAAAGTTTGCGGCAAAGCGCGGCTGTAGCCGGATGGGTATCCGAACGGATCACATATCCCACACCAGGTAGCTGTGAAGGCAAAACGTAATACTTATTAACAGTGGAGGAATAATATAGGGCCCTGTGTTCTTCCTAGTGCTGGCTAAGAACTGAGCTTACAGTGCGAGTATTGCGCAAGTTCGACAACTGAGCGTACAAAAGATTTTCATAAAAGCGACACTGGTTTTGACCTCGACAAAACAGGATACCATCAGCAACAATTACCCTGCCAAAAAAGTCGGAACTGAAAAAGTTTGGTGCAACGGGCGGAGTTTTTCCTAATTAAACGGCCTACCCGACGATGGCGAAGCTGTCAGAGGTCCACTGGTGATCCCCGATTGATCCTAGGGAAGGGTTACAGGCATGGCGGCCTGGGGGGTTATGGGCGCACTCACCCGCTACACAAACAAGCCCTTCTATCCCAGTGGTTAGTGGCTGGGATTCTGACATGTTATCAGAGCGAAGGTCTCGGGTTCGAATCCCGGTGTGTGCACCTCGGGCATCCCAGTGCGGGGGGGTGTCAGAGGTCCACTGGTGATCCCCGATTGATCCTAGGGAAGGGTTACAGGCATGGCGGCCTGGGGGGTTATGGGCGCACTCACCCGCTACACAAACAAGCCCTTCTATCCCAGTGGTTAGTGGCTGGGATTCTGACAGAAGCGGCAAAGACGGAGTTTTTTTTTACTGCAAGATTCAGCTGCGTATAAGAGGGTCTTATTAAGGTGGGAGAGTGTAGCGAATGTAGAATTTATTACTGTAGATCTGCCTTAGGAAGGACAGCCTCGAGAAGTTCGCGTCAGTGTGGCTCGGCCTAAACTTTCGCCCCGAACCAGTTCCAAATCGCCCCGTACCAATCACGATACTTCCAACCCATGTACGTCACGAGGTCCTCGCCTAGCATGTTTTCGCCCAATAATTTCTCGATCTTTCTTCGTATCGTCAACTTCCATAATCACATTCTATTTTTAGTTAATCCGCGCACTCTGTTTATGTAATGAATATACGATTCATTACTGTTGAAACTGCCCTTAGCGAGAACAACCCCGAGCACTTCGCGTCAGTGTGGCTCGGCCTACACTTTCGTACCAAACCAACGCCGAGTCGCCCCGCACCAATCGCAACATTCCCAACCCACGCACGTTACGAGGTTCTCGCCCAGCACGTATTTGCCCTATAAATGCTTGCCTTATTCATTCAATCGTCATTATGTGTTTACAGTCTCTTTATGAAGACTTATGCGCACTCTGTTTTAGTACAACTTATAATAATTGGTATCAGAGCTAATTTCCTAGCTACCCCTCGGGTACATTAGAGTGTATTACCCCTGGGGGGGGGACGGGGGGGGGGGGGGGGGGACAGGGAAGGATGCCGTGGTGACAGGAGCAGCGCAGTAGCCGGCCAGGAGAACGGGTAGTTGCTCCTAGCGGCCATGAATTTTACGAGCACTCTTGTTGCACCAACGGATCCTTGCCCTCGACGGTCAAGATCGACCATAGCCTCCCTTCCCCCAGGTGGCGTACAGCTTTTGCTATCGTCGCATTTTATTGTGTGAGTTATTTTCGACGTTTCCGTTTAATCTCGGCGTTGTTTTTATGCGGCACTGGGTGTTAGGAAGGTTGTCGTCATTGCATGCGCGAGATTCTTGGAGCAGCTGTCGTGCGAGTTGAAGTTTTCACGTGGTCGTCAACTGCGCACGAAGAAAGCGGAGTTAATGCGTGCGGCAAGTGGCGTCGGGCGATTTTGTTATGTTGCGCACGAAAAATTCGGACGTCTTCAGCAAGTGAGAAGCGGCGTCACTGTGCGCGAAGATTTCGGGTAGCAGCACGTGGAAAACGAATGCTGATTGAGCAGCCAGGTGCAAGGTGATTTGCGTTAGAAAAAACAACAGCGAGGAGAGGCGGCGTGGCGACTGCTCGAAGAAAGCGGGGGTCTATCGTTGTCCCGCCCGGGTGCAGCGGCGTTCTGCATGATTGCGTGTCGTATGCGTTTTTTCGACAGGAGCGGCACAAAATGGGATGGAAGTTATTTTCAGACCACCGGAAAGCGTACTTCTGCGCAAGCAACGAAGTCGGCGACAATTTTGGAGCAACAGCAATAGCCGACACTGTGCTTCCCCCTGATCAAGGGAAGTTGCGCCGCAGACAGGGCAGTACACCGACGGGACAACGATTTCACGAAGCGTCTAGACCCACGATTTTCGAGGGTTCTGCAGGTTACAATATACGGAGTTGCGGGAAAAGCGGGTCTGGTGAGAGAAACGGATTCCGGGCTTCAGGAGGCGAGAAAATGACCTACAGGGAAACGCTCAAGGTGATGTTTAAGTCTCGGCTAAGCAGCGGTGGCCATGATGGGATCCACTACCGGCCGAGGTTTCCGAACGGCTCACATACCTCACACAAGAAGACCTCGAAGGCACATGTTGGCCCTAGACAAAAAAGGCGGGGCCTTGTATTTAGCCCTATGCAGGTTAGAAAGGAGCGGATATTGCGCTGGTTCGACAGCTGGGCATTCAAGAAATTTTCAAGCGACACTGTTTCAGCCCCGACAAAAACGGACCATCGGCGACAGTTGCCCTGCTGAAAATGTCAAAGTTGAAGAAGTTGTGGTAGCTGGCAGTGTTTCTCCTAATTCAACGGTCTATCCGATGAAGGTGTAGCAGCGAAGACGGAGTTCCAGAAGCTGTGGAGTTTTAAACGCGATAGGCACGGTGGGCAGCGAAGCGGCCGGCTGAGCGTTTCATATGATAAATCCGATCCGACTACGATTGCGTTCGCGCCTTCATCGAACGCCAGAAAAATCGCGGGCAACACGAAGAATGCCCCAACCAACAAAAACAAAAGCTGGATGAATGGCGGCTTGCAAAATTGTTATTCGTCCTACCCTCGACGTACACGGTGGTTGTGGTTTTGTGCCCGCGCAGCTGTGCACATTTTGATGGGCAGCAGTTATCTTTTCGCACTGTACTTGTCCATTTTCTCTAACATTTTGTCTGACAGATTCAGCATGACGGATGCTTGCGATGGCTTCAACGACATTAACGACTTCAGATTCATCGTACTCTGACAACACGTCAGAATTTTCCGCCAACTTCACGTTCATCCTTACCGTCCGACAGGCATCCGCCACATCTCATTCATCGGCGGATTTCAACTCGACATTTGCGTTCAACCGCTCGATCGACATTGGCAGAATCAACGGCTGACATTCAAACTTTGAAGTCGGCCTGGTCAACGCGCTCAGCCACGCGTCAACTCGAAAGTCAACGTGCTTCTGCACCGTCAGATCAGTTTTCGACCGAGTTCTGCAGTTTTCACACTACTGCAAGACTCGTCTACAGATGAGGGGGCCTTATCTAGAAGGTGGGAGAGTGTAATGAATATACAATTCATTGCTACTGAAGCTGCCCTTAGCGAGGACAGCCCCGAGCATTTCGCGTCAATTTGGCTCGACCTACACTTTCGTATCGAACCAACGCCGAGTCGACCCGCACCAATCGCAACATTCCCAACCCATGCACGTCACGCGGTTCTCGCCTAGCACGTATTCGCCCTATGAATGCTTGCCTTATTCATTCAAAAGTCATTTTGTATTCACAGTCTCTTTATAAAGTCTTTTGTGCACTTTGTTCAGTACAACTCATAACACTTTTTCCAAATCTGGCAACTTCTAAACGCTCCTCGAATTTGTTTCTCACCCAACCCAATTTCTCAGACGTCCATGTTGAAATTGCAAAAGGAGGTACTTTTGAGTTTTGGATGTCCAGGGCTAGGCTTGTACCGTTTGGTCAGCAGTTGATAGTTGTCGTCAGATAGAGTTTGTACCCTAAGAGGTCACACTTCGAGGACTTTGCTCAATCCCGCGGAAGCGCGGTTTGATTTGTTTTCGCCACTTGGCGAGCCTATAATCACGTGAATCGCGATCTGTTTTATTGTTACAAAATTCAAGAGAAATCTAGTTAAGTTCTGTACTGTGCTGCCCGCGGGGAAAAATAAAACCCATATGGGCAAGGCGTGCGTTAGGGATGCATCAACCCTAAACACCTAGAGGCAAGGTGTTTAGGGTTGATGCCTCCCTAACGCATGCCAGGGTCGAATGGATATTATTTTTTCTCGCTTTTAGCGCAGTACAAAACCTGAATAAATTTTGGTTGACGTTTGTGATAACAATAAAACAGATCGCGGTTCACGCGATCGAAGGCATGCCACGTGGCGATAATAAAACAAACCGCGATTCCACGGAATTGAGCAAAACTCTCTCACACCTCCAGCCCTCACCTTTCCCGGTAGGAGACTGCAACGAGGGTAGTGGCGAAATCGACCCGTCGCGGTCTGGAAACTGCGGGACACACTCGCAAAGAAATGCCTCAAATCAAGTGGGCCCCTGATAAAAGCCTTGATGCTGAAGCAACTGGCGGCCATGCGGACCCTGCCTTGCTCATGGCGAAGCAGAACCCAAACCAAGCCATCAGGAGGTCCTTCCTCTCCTCCTGCGCATTCCTTCGGCCCTCCCTGAGCGGCGCCAAGGCGCAGGGAACTGTGGGCGCGGGGAGGCGCCTACCTGCCCTGCCTTGCTTCCCCGCGGACCCCTCAGCTCCGGAATCTGTGCGATCTCTGCTGCGGGGGGACGGGAAGGAGCGGCGTTGGGGCAGACGAGTTGTATCTGGCGCAGGTGTCCTGGTTTGGGGGGTGGTTGCCAGAACCTTCGTGGTCCCCATTTATATAGACGCGATATCTTACTGCACCATAGTTAACCATGCCAAACTACCCTGATTAATTAATGTTTGGAGGTCTGGCTAAGGGCGTGTGTCCTCCAGGCTGAAATTGGAGTTCGAACTCCAACCACCTTTCACCGTGCCTAAACGTAGTTTTACTATATTATAATGTGGTAAACCGCTCTAAATGTTCAAACTTTGGCCTAAGTTTGACCCCGAGAACACACGCCCTAAGGCCAAGCCACAGATAGTGTCTGCTTTATGGCTCAAGTCTTTCGCTAGCCTGACTACACCTCCAACAAGCTCCCTCCAAAGACACAGTTTGGTGGGCGAGATTTCTGCTCTGGCGTTCTTTCGCTCTTTTAATACGCTGCCTTGAGCTTGAAAGCCGACCATTTATCTCGTGCGCACTGGCTTTTTTTTCCGAATCAGCTAGTGTCGCGAATCGTGGGTCAGCGCAATGCGGAACCTCGACGATGTCGTCCGTGCCTGCAGATCGGATCTCCAGGCATGAACCGTTGCCACGCGGCGCACACGCGTTTTAGCGTTTAGTTCTCTCCGCTTGCATCCTGAGACCTAACGATTTATATAAAGATACAAGCCCTGGTAGTGCGTCTTCGTGTAGCCGACCCGGCAGCAGCGGCAGCGGCGTGTAAACCAGGGAAGTTCGGATTCATCGTGTTGGTGTTCCGCAAGTCCTTTCGAAGGTAGCGCGACCCACCGGAGGTTGCGAGGCAAGGACAAATGGACGGCGGAGACGGTGGTGTCGATCAGAGCGGTCGCTCCATGGGTCGCACAGTCACCCCGCGACGAGCGCTCGCTCGCACACAGTCGCCCAAGCCCAGCCGGACGACGGGCGGACCGGGCGTCGACATGGAGCCGCTCGTGCAGGCCCTGGGCGACTCGGACGTGGAGCGCGCGCGAGAGGCGGCGTCCGCGATCCGGTCGTCGCTGAAGAACAACCCCGACAACAAGGCGCGCCTGCTGGCGGCGGGCGGCGTCGACGCGCTGATTCGGCTGCTGAAATCGCGCGACACGTCGTGCGTGGACCACGCGGTGACGGCGCTGCTGAACCTGTCGCTGACGGACGGCGTGGAGCCCATGGTGACGGCGGCGGGCGGCATCGAGGGCATCGTCGGCGTGCTCAACTCCGGCAGCAACGTCGCGCGGGAAAACGCCGCCGCGGCGCTGTTCACGCTGTCGGGCCCGGCGGACAACAAGCTGCGCGTGAAGGACGCGGGCGCCGTGCCGGGGCTCGTGAGCCTGCTGCGCACGGGCAGCCTGCGCGGCAAGAAGGACGCGGCGCTGGCGCTGTTCAACCTGTCGCTGGAGGACTCGTGCATCGGCGAGATCATTGACGCGGGCACGGTGCGCGTGCTGATGGCGCTGCTGCGCGGCGACGCGGACGCGGGCATGGAGGACAAGGTCATGGCCGTCGTCGCGAACCTCTGCAAGTTCTCCGAGGGCCGCCACGCCGTGCACAAGGAGGGCGGCATCCAGGCGCTGCTGGGCGTGATCGAGTCGGGGTCGGCGCGCGCCAAGGAGGACGCGGCGGTGTCGCTGCACCTGCTGGCCGTGCACAACGCCGCGTCGTTCCAGGCCATCGTGGACGAGGACTGCTCGCCCGCGCTCTCCAAGCTCGCGCAGTCCGGCACCACGCGCGCCAAGGCCAAGGTGACGTCTCGTGCTTGCTTGCTCCGCAAGGTGTAGTGACGCGTGCGTTGAAGTGACCTGTTTCAAGGCGACGTGCTCTTGCGTTCAGCAGGTTGACGATATGAGATGCATCCGTATGCTTGCCGTAAAATTCTTTATTTCCCTCCGAATCTGTTGAATAGCAACGCAATTCGGGTGTAGCACTCCGCTTCCAACTTTCTAGGAAATACCGGAACTTACTCAGAGTCTCGCAGCGGCTCTCGCCTCAGTCGTCGCCGCGTGAAAAGCACGCGGGCGTAACTCACAGGGCCTCCCGATCGCGCGTTCGCGCCGCCGCTAATGCGCGCGAAGCAAGGCGGCCGCGGGATGCACCGAGTTTAAGCGGCAGGCACCGCGCTTGGTGACCGCCGGTGAACGTCGGTGTAGTCCCAATCGATAGATCCGGCTTTTTAGAACAAGGACAAGACAAGGACAGAATGTGAAGCTTTATTTTAGTGAAAAGGGGGCTCTGGTGAGTGGTCGCACGAATAGTGTCGTGGGACACGCGTGCAGCGGCATGCGGGAAGCGATTGAAGTAGGTGGCGGGGTGGTTGCAGGTACGGCGAGCGCGAGACGAGAGTGTCAGCGAGGTGGAGTCGGCCCGCGCGGGGGGTCGACGGCGAAGCGCGGTGGGGTAGGGCAGGGTGGTGGCGCGATGACCGTGCGCTGCTGCGAGTGCCGCTGGCCCGCGCGCGCAATGACCGGCGACTGAACGGGCTCGTGGAGGGGGCAGGGGAGGAGGGAGGTAGTGAGGTGGAGAGACGAGAGACGAGAAAGGGGAGACGTTCCACGAGAGCAGAGGGCAAGAGGCTGGGCTCGTGCGGTGCCATATGGTGTTGGGGGGCCGTGCGTGCGGGAGAAAGAGGTGAAAATGGAGTAGCTGGGATACCGAGTAGGTGGAAAGGAACGACTACTTGACTCGATGTACTCGAATAACGCAGCCGTGCCACATCCTTTATTCCCAACGTGCTATCTGATTTCCTCTCCACGGAGATCGAACGTCCACTTATAACAGAGTTAGGGTAACATGCAATGGCAGTGCACGGTTGGTGGTTGCCCTACTCGCATAGCAGATGCAGAGGTTAGATGGTTGGGATGAGAGGCCGCCAAAAAGGTGCAGGCAGTAGTACTGCCCGAGGATCAGCTCACGCTCGCATTGCTTCTCTGCGCCACTTGTGCATTGCTCTTCGCACAGGGCCACGGCCCTCCTCACCGCACTTCACCCCTCACCTCACTCCACACCTCTGCCATCTCTATCGTTTCATTCCTCTTGAACCCCCTCTTTTCTGCTCTCATCCATTTCCCCTCGCCCCCTCTCACATATCCCCTTGACCCTCCTTCTACTTCCCATTTCCTTCCGTGTTCTCCACGTCCACGCCCCTGCTTCCCTACTCTCCATTCATGGTGTCTCAACCCTTGTCTCTGACTCTCTGCTCCCTATTCGCCTCCGTGTGCCCCTCAACCCCTTCACCACCTTCTGAACCCACCCATGTGCCTACGGTGCGCATAACCCTGTGCGCGCATAACCTGTTCTCATCTCATCCCGCACCTGCATCCCACCCCACGTGCGTGGCGGCAGGCGAAGGCGCTGATGGACCTGGTGCGGTCGGGGTCGGGGTCGGGCTTCAAGTACGGCGCCTCCTTCTCCCAGCCCTTCGACAAGTCCCCGCCCGCTGTCACTCCCGAGCTCTCCCACCGCCGGTAGCTCTGCCCTGGGGGGGCGTCACGTGGCACAGGGGGAACGATGTGGGGGAGGGGTGCGCGTACTTGCACTGCGTACACATAGGACAGGCTGAACGGAGGGGATGGGAAGTGTGGGGATGCTGGAAGGAGAGGGCGTGGGAGGTGGAAGGATGGTTAGTAAGATGTGCGCTCCTCAGGACGCTGACTGGGATGTTTGCTGTTGGGGAAGTTTTCTGTCGCGCTGGACCTGCAGATGTAGCTGCTGCTAGGTCGGTTGCTGAGGACAGTCAATCAGGAGTGCCTGATTGTAGGGTGTGCTTGAATATGCTACAATTGACAGTGGCAGAAGTTTGGTGCGGCTATGCGTGGGCACTGGTGGCCACTATTAGGCTCGTGGAGTGCACCTGTGGTGCTGTCACAGGGCTGCTGTCCACCTGTGCCTCCTGCTGTCTTGTTGAAGAACCAGTAGGGCGGTTGAGGGACAGTGTCAAACTATATGTGCTGCATATTGTCTAGGCTGTAGTGGGGTAGCCCATATGGGGTACAACCCAATTAGGGTTTACTACTTGTACTCCTGCATCCTGTTAGTTCAGTCATTCCTGCTGCTAGATTCTAACATGGTTTCAGAGCACTAAGGTCCGTAGGACCGTTTTTTTTCGGGCCCACCTACCGCTGCGGTTACCGCGCTACCCCACGTACCTGCCTGCCTTGCCTTGCCTTGTGACGTGCTGCACAAGCGCTGCCTCCTGCTGCCCTAGGCCAGCGCGCTGCCCCTAGAGGCCCGTAAAGCCCGCGCGCCGCCTCTACACGCCTGTCAGGCCCGCAAACACGCTGCTACCGCGCGCTGCCCGCACCGAAACCGCGCAGCCCGCACCGAGTCGCGCGCAGCCCGCTGCAGCCACGCGCAGCCCGCACCGGGCGCCGCGCAGCCCGCTGCAGCCGCGCGCAGCCTGCACCGAGCCGCGCACAGCCCGCTGCAGCCGCGCGCAGCCCGCACCGAGCCGCGCGCAGCTCGCAGCTGCCGCGCGCAGCCCGCGCCGAGCCCACGCAGCCCGCGTCGAGCCGCGCGCGGCCTGCTACGGCCTCGCGAGGCCCGCGCGCGGCCCGCAGCAGCCCGCGCCGAGCCGCGCGCGGCCTGCTACTGCCTCGCACGGCCCGCGCGCGGCCCGCAACAGCCCGCGCCGAGCCGCGCGCGGCCCGCTACTACCTAGCGCGGCCGTGCGCGGCCTGCAGCAGCTCCGCGCGCTGTCCGCGCAGCCCGCGCCGAGCCGCGCGCGGCCCTCTGCCTCGGCCCCGACCTGCCGCTGATGCGGCCCCGCCCCGCAGCTGCCACGGCCCCGACCTGCCGCTGATGCGGCCCCGCCCTGCAGCTGCCACGGCCCCGACCTGCCGCTGACGCGGCCCCACCCTGCTCCTGCCGCTGAAGCGGCCCCGCCCTGCAGCTGCTTCGGCCCTGCTCTTCAGCCGGTGTTGCGGCCCCGACGTCGCCGCTGTCGAGCGCCGGCCATGCTCGCCCGGTGAGCGCCTGCTCTCCCAGCCTTTGGTGAGCGCCTGCCTGCCTGCCTGCCGGCCTGCCTGCCTGCCTGCCGGCCTGCCTGTCTGTCTGCCTGCCTGCCTGCCTGCCTGCCTGTCTGCCTGCCTGCCTGCCTGCCTGGCTGCCTGCCTGCCTGCCGGCCTGCCTGCCTGCCTGCGTTCCTGCCTGCCTGCCTGCTTGCCTGCCTGCCTGCCACGCCTGCCCTGCCCGCGCTAATGATACTGGCAGGTGGTCAGATGCAGCTCCAGCGACGTTCACGCGAGCCTCTCACGCCCCAGCAGCTTAGTGAGTGGTATACTAGCTGGGGTTGTCGCGGTAGCCGTCGTAGCTGTCGCCCTGGGGCTGGTCAGTTGGGAGCGTCTAGCAGTGGCCAGCTGCAGCTGCAGGGGCGTCCACGCGAGACACTTACGCCTCGGCAGCTCCAGGAGTGGTACGCTCAGTGTAGCAGGTCTACACGTACAGTTCGCTGCCCGTACGTCATTCGCACAGGTGCTAGGACTGGTCAGCCTTGTGGGACACTTGGTCACACACAGTCCCGCTGCTTCGCCCGTCTGAGCGACGACTGGCGCACAGTGTTTGGCGACGAGGCTGAGCTCCCCACCTGGCTAGAGCTGCATGGACAGGGGGTAGATATCTTTGCGCGTGACTATGATGCTATTCTCACTGCCATGTATGCATTGTCTACTAGTGCTGACCGTGCCTGTTGCCTGTGCGTACCGCCTGACCCTGGTGAGGCTGCTGCCCTAGGTGCTAGTGCGTCTCCTGCTCTAGGTGCTGGTGAGGCTGCTGCTCTCGGTGCTAGTACGTCTACTGCTCTAGGTACTGGTGAGGCCGTGGCTTCAGGTGCTGCTGTGTCTGCTCTCTCTGGTACTGCGCCCACTGCGGTCTCGCACACCTTCACCCTTGACTCAGGAGCTTCCCGCTCCTTCTTTCGCGACTGCACCGCACTCACGCCGCTCCGTCGGCCAGTCCCGGTCTCCCTGGCGGACCCCTCTGGGGGTCCAGTCCTTGCCCACTATTCCACGGTTCTGCCGTGTCCGGCCGTCCCGTCCGGCTCGCTGTCAGGTCTTTACCTCCCCTCGTTCTCTACGAACTTGGTGAGTGGAGCTGACCTCCAGGATGGGGGGGTTCACCAGTTCACTCTTGCGAGTCAGCGAGTGACTCACTGTACGTGTGCTAGGACGGGCCGGCACTTGGCCACGTTCACCCGTGCACCTGGCTCGAGTCTGTACACACTGACCACTGAGTCCCCTCAGGTAGCTGCGTCTGCGTCTGCGTCTGCGTCTGCGTCTGGTCAGCTGGCGGCCCCCTGCGAGTGTCGCGCTTTGTCGCACGACACTCTCCTGTGGCACCACCGCCTTGGTCACCCCTCCTTGCCTCGCCTGCGTAGCATGCACTCTCGCTCCCTGGTCTCTGGTCTCCCCAGGTCTCTGCCTGCCCTCCCTCCCTCGCCTGCGCCGCCCTGCATTCCTTGCATCGAGGGGCGGCAACGCGCTGCTCCTCACTCCTCCTCGTTTCCTCCCACAGAGGCTCCACTGCAGACGCTCCACCTGGACGTGTGGGGCCCAGCCCGCGTCCAGGGACAGGGCCACGAGCGGTACTTCCTGCTGGTTGTCGACGACTACACGCGTTACACCACGGTCTTCCCCTTGCGGACCAAGGCGGATGTCCCTGCTGTTTTGATCCCCTGGATCCGCGCTGTTCGTCTCCAGCTCCGCGAGCGGTTCCGGTCGGACTTTCATGTCCTGCGTCTGCACTCTGACAGAGGTGGTGAGTTCTCCTCCGACCTCTTGGCAGCCTACTGTGCGGAGCACGGCATCACCCAGTCGTTCACGCTTCCGGCCTCTCCGCAGCAGAATGGGGTTGCTGAGCGCCGCATTGGCTTAGTCATGGAGGTCGCTCGTACCTCCATGATCCATGCGGCTGCCCCCCATTTTCTGTGGCCGTTTGCGGTCCGGTACGCCGCGCATCAGCTCAACCTTTGGCCCCGTGTCTCCTTGCCGGAGACCTCGCCCACACTGCTGTGGACGGGGAAGGTTGGCGATGCGTCGCGTTTCCGGGTCTGGGGTGCTCGTGCCTTTGTCCGCGATACCACCGCGGACAAGCTCTCCGCCCGCGCTGTTCCCTGTGTCTTCCTTGGCTTTGTCCCTGACGCGCCTGGTTGGCAGTTTTACCACCCCGCCTCGCGCCGTGTCTTTGCGTCTCAGGACGTCACGTTCGACGAGTCGGTTCCCTTTTACCGTCTCTTCCCCTACCGCACTGCCTCGCTCCCCCCCCCGCCGCTCTTCCTCGCTCCAGGTGCTCCCCAGGTAGACCCCCTCCTCGCTCCCGGTCCTGCTCCTTCAGGTGTTTCTCAGGTAGACCCTCCTCCCTTGACTGCGCCGGTTGAGGTCACTGGTGACTCAGGTCCTACTGAGAGTGGTCCTGCTCGGGGTACTACTTCTGGGGGTGCTGAGCCTGGGGGTGCGGAGCCTGAGGGTGCTGAGCCTGGGGGTACTGAGCCTGAGGGTGCGGAGCTTGAGGGTGTGGAGCCTGGTGGTGCTTGAGTGTGAGGGGTCTGGGGGTGCTGAGCTTGGCGGTACTGACGCTGGAGGTTCTGGAGCTACTGAGGGTGGTGGCGCTGGAGGTTCGGGAGCTGCTGGAGGGCCTAGTACTGGTGGCGCTGGAGCTGGAGGTTCTGGAGCTGCTGAGGGTGCTCGCGCTGGAGGTTCTGGAGCCGCTGGAGGTACTGGTGCTGAGGGTACTGACACCGGAGGTTCTGGAGCCGTTGGGGGTGCGGGCGCTGAGGGTTCTGAGTCTGCTGTTGCGCGGTCTCCTTGGAGTGGCCGCCTTCGTCCACGTGTGCCTCTCACCCCACAGCAGCTGCAGGACTGGTACGGTCGCCGTCAGCGTCGCGCTGCTGGAGCTAGGAGTGGTGCTGGTCCTTTGTCTACTGGAGGTGCTGGAGTCGCTGGTTCTGGAGGTGCTCGTGCTGGAGACACTGAGGCTGGAGACCCTGGGACTGGAGCTTCTGGAGCTGCTGGAGGTACTGGAGCTGCTGGAGGTACTGGAGCTGCTGGAGGCACTGGAGCTGCTGGAGCTGCCGGTATTGGGGCAGCTGCGCCGACACGGCTGTTCTTCGCTCCGCCGTCTCCGTCGTCTCTGCCGCCGCCTGACTCTGCTCTTCGTCAGGTTGTTACTCTCCCGTCGTCTACTGGTCTTCCGTTACAGCCTGGCTCACCGCTGCCTGCTCCTTCTCCTTACACTGAGCAGACTGGTAGTCCTGCTGAGCGTCGTGAGCCTGCGTCGCGTCCTGTCTCGCCTGCTCGTCCTGGTCGTACCGGTCGTCGTGTTCCTCGTTCGCGTCAGCCGGCTGTCCCCAGCGTCCTTGTAGTCCGTCGTCCTTCCTCTGCTCTGCGGCCTGTTCCTCTGCCGTCTCCCCCTGCCGTTCCGGACCCTGAGTCTGACAGGTTTCGTACTGAGCACCCTACTGTCACGCGTCTCCTAGCCACTGTTGTCACTGACCCGTCGTTTGAGTCTACTGCTGCGTCTGCCTTGGTCGCTGAGCTTGTTGACTTTGCTGCTGCCTGTCGTCTAGACTACGCCGCTAGTCTTGTTGCTGAGTCTGAGTCTGTCTATCCTCCGTCCGTCGGGGGTGAGTGTGCTCTTAGCACGGACGTCCTTGAGGACAGGCAGGAGGAGTTCCAGTGTCTTGCTGCTGCTTTACCTCATCTTGTGTCCTCGCTACTTGCCCCTGAGGGAGACCCGGATGCACCAGACATCCCGACTCCGCGCTCTTACGCAGAGGCGATAGAGGGTCCCTACTCCTCTCAGTGGCAGGCAGCCATGGACGCAGAGATGGCTTCCTGGAAGTCCACAGGCACCTACGTTGACGAGGTTCCCCCACCTGGGGCGAACATCGTCGATGGCATGTGGATTTTCTGGGTGAAGCGGCCGCCGGGTTCTCCGCCTGTCTTCAAGGCGCGTTACGTGGCTCGAGGCTTCAGTCAGCGAGAGGGAGTTGACTTCTTCCAGACCTTCTCCCCCACCCCGAAGATGACCACTCTTCGGGTGCTGCTGCACGTTGCTGCTCACCGTGACTACGAGCTTCACTCTCTTGACTTCAGCACAGCTTTCTTGCAGGGTAGCCTGCACGAGGAGATCTGGCTGCGCCGCCCCCCGGGCTTCACTGGGTCGTTCCCTCCTGGTACCCAGTGGAGCCTCCGGCGGCCGGTCTACGGTCTCCGCCAGGCGCCACGTGAGTGGCACGACACACTGAGGACTACGCTTGCGGCTCTTGGGTTTGCGCCTTCTACTGCTGACCCGTCGCTGTTTCTGCGCACCGACACTTCCCTGCCGCCGTTCTACATCCTCGTGTACGTCGACGACTTGGCTTTTGCCACTGCTGACACTGAGGCTCTCGCCCACGTGAAGTCAGAGCTGCAGAAGAGACACACGTGCACAGACCTGGATGAGCTGCGCAGCTACCTTGGCTTGCAGATCACCCGAGACAGAGCACGTCGCACCATCACCTTGACTCAGTCACACATGGTGCAGCAGGTCCTTCAGCGCTTCGGCTTCACCTGGTCTTCAGCACAGGCCACTCCTCTGGCTACAGGTCACACGCTCTCAGCTCCACCTTCGGACGAGTCCGTAGAGCTGAGTGGTCCTTACCCAGAGCTAGTCGGCTGCCTCATGTACCTGATGACTTGCACTCGACCTGACCTCGCGTACCCTCTTGGTCTCCTGGCTCGCTACGTGGCTCCTGGTCGGCACCGACCTGAGCACATGGCTGCTGCTAAGAGGGTACTGCGTTACTTGTGCAGCACATCAGGCATGGGGCTAGTGCTTGGAGGGACGAGCCCAGTTGTCCTCACTGGGCACTCAGACGCTTCTTGGGTTGACGACCAGGCTACTCAGCGGTCGTCACAGGGTTACACCTTCAGCCTTGGCTTTGGTTCAGTTTCGTGGCGTTCTACACGCTCGTCTTCAGTTCTCGGCTCCAGTTGTGAGGCTGAGATCTACGCCACCGCCATGGCTGCACAGGAGTTACGCTGGCTCACCTACCTGCTGACTGACTTGGGAGAGCAGCCTCGTTCTCCTCCAGTGCTGTACGTTGACAACAAGGCCGCCATTGCCTTGTGTGAGGAGCACAGACTGGAGCACAGAACGAAGCACATTGCTCTGCGGTACTTCCTGGCTCGAGAGTTGCAGCAGCGAGGCCAGCTTCGTCTTCGCCACGTGGCCACTCGGGCCAACACTGCTGATATATTCACCAAGGCACTTCCGTCTGGTGATCATCAGCGCTTTTGTACTCTGTTAGGCCTTGTGCCTACGTTTCCACACTTGCTGTAGTCTCTGCTTGTACTGTGATCTGTACATATATATATATGCATGCTGGCTCTTGCTAGGTAGCCATCACTGTACTGTTATTGCTGCATATATATCTCTGCATGTGAACTGGCCCTGTGGCCCTTTGCTTGTGCTCGGAATGCGTGGTGACGTTGTGATCCACCCTGAGCTTGTTTTGCTTCTCTTGACTGGTCGTGTGACCTCTTGTTCTCCCCCACTTTGCCTATGGGGGTGTGTCAAACTATATGTGTTGCATATTGTCTAGGCTGTAGTGGGGTAGCCCATATGGGGTACAACCCAATTAGGGTTTACTACTTGTACTCCTGCATCCTGTTAGTTCAGTCATTCCTGCTGCTAGATTCTAACACAGTGTAGTCATGCATTGGTGGCTGCGAGTCTTTGCATCTGCTGCCTGCTTCGAGGCAGCTCGCCTTTAGCTGACAGACAGCTGTGTGTGGAGATGTGGTGTCTGGGGAGGCCGGGGTGTTGGGGGGCACGGAAACGGAGGAAGGAAAGGAGGATGAGGAGGATGAGAAGGTGATTGCTTTTCATATGGAGGCACACTGCCGGGTTTTAATGATTCAACTGCTACATTGCATGGTTCCTCACCATGCCCTCTGTCATTGCTCTTCTCCCTCACCTCTTGCCCTCTCTCCCACCCTCACGACAACCTGTTACCCTCTCCCCTTACTCCCTTCTCCCCTCCCCCCACCCCCTCTCCCCCTTCTCCCTTTCTCTCCGAACCCCTTTTCTCTCCTTACACATGTCCACTCCTGCATGAGGTCCCTTTTCCCCCAATTCAACGTCTCCCTTCCACCTCACTGTTAGAAATAGTGTGCTATGCCTGTAGCCATTCCCTAGACCAGACTTTCAACTAATGGCATGAAGAAAGCAGCCTGCCTGAGTTCTAGCTAATCCATTTGATACCCATTGGGCACTTAATTCTTTTCACCAGGAACAATACAGCGACTTTGGCTGCATTGGTTCATGTCAGGCTAGTGTCTTCCAGTGTCCGTAGCAGAGATTGTCCAAATGCTGTACTCAGCTGTCTGTCAGAGAACCTTTCCAATTGAGTTCATTTGATAAGGTGCAGTAACTCTCTGCTGCACTACAGTAATGAAAGTGAACTAGAAGTCTCAAGTAGTTCTTGATATCCAGGACTCTTGTTGGGAATAGCTGAGACGAGAGGTTATGCTTATGCATGGGAGTTTTCTACTAACTGCAATATTTTCGTATGTGTTGCCTCGGTGTTGAACTACCGGTATAACAGTTGTACTGCTAGTTGGAGCGAACGAAAACGCTCGCGGCTGTCGCGAACATCGCGGAATTGTGACTTGTTGTGACGCCCCAAGTTACCAGAAACGTTGTGGATTTCTTTTGTCTGACGTGGCAGTCTGATCCCTCGCTAGTGCAACATGAATTTCTGTAGGGGTTGGGCAGGGATCCACTATTGAGTCGCTTGTTCGCCATGGAAATATTTGCGTTCACTGTTTTCATATGTTTGTTGAATGGGGTACGGTAACCCCTTTTCAGACCTCAGGGCCTGTTTGGCTAAGGTTTGGTTGGAATTCGAGCAGAACCCGCTTTGGTGCTGGGGGTCGAGACTGGACTCCTCGCCACATTCATCCACGCGACTGGAATCCTAACGGGAAATGGGAGTGAGGGCGGATGCATTTGTGGGTGGTGTGGGATGAAGTTTATGCCCATCCCACTGCTCAATTTGACCCACTCATCACTCCCCCCTCCTCCACCCGCTATGGCGCCAGCTGCCGCTATGTCTGCAACTCTCGCCGCCACCAGGTGCTGCCGCCACTCAATTCGCCCCCGAGCATCCTGCTGCCCTCGCGCCACCTTTGCAGCCATGCTCGCCGTTGCTCACGGTCGCAGCACCATGCACGTGACAATGCCCGCGCAGCTTACGGGGATGAGCGGTCCTGCTTGTTTTGAGAATTTACACGACGCGAACTGCTCCTCGCCTCCATGGCTCTCATCGCTCTCCCCCCTCCCCTCCTCTCTTCTCCTGTCCCTTCTCCCCCCGCAACCCCCCATTCCGCCAGCTGCGCGTCCGTCGCGCACGCTTCGCAAGTCCCCTCTGCGCGCGCCTCGCGCACCGTGTCGCTGGGGTCGTTTTCGGGGCTCAAGCGCGTGTCGCCCGCCGCCCCCTCCCCGCTGCAAGCACTGCGCGCCAAGGTGCCACCTTTGCCCCTCGTTCGCAGCCCCGCCCCCACTCCCCCACACTCGCCCCAATTCCACCGTTCCTCACTTTGCCATCCCACTCCACCCTTTCTCCACCATCTGCGCCCTCTCTCCGTGCCTTACCGCCCCGCTTCATCTCCCCCAGCACCATGCGCCGGCGGCGGCGGTTCCGCGCAAGGCCATCCGCGCGTCGACGGGCGCAGCGGCGGGCGGCGCCAGCGGGGCGGGCGCAGTGACGGCGCGCAAGGTGCTGATGATGGGCGGCACGCGGTTCATCGGCGTGTACCTCGCGCGCATGCTCGTCAAGGCCGGCCACGAGGTGCGCGCGTGCCGCCAGCCGGGAGAAGGGGGAGGGTGGGGGGAGTGGGGCGGAAGAAGGGGCCCGGGGCGGGGAGTCCGTGGGGAGAGAGGGGCGGGAGGGGATGGGGAGGCTGAATGTGGCGGTGGGGGAATTGATGGGGCAGATGGAAGGAGGATGAGATTGTATGCCGCGTGCTCTCATACGCGCTGCCTCCTTCCCGTCCCGTGCCCCCCGTGCCACCCGCGCCCCCCCCCCGGCCCCCGGGCCCTCCGCGCCCCCCGCGGCCTCCACGACCCCCGCGCCCACGGTGGTGCGCAGGTGACGCTGTTCACGCGCGGCAAGTCGCCGGTGACGCAGCAGCTGCCCGGCGAGAGCGACGCGGACTACAGCGAGTACAGCGCGCGCGTGCGCCACCTGGCGGGCGACCGCCGCGACCTGGACGCGCTGCGCGCCGCGCTGCAGGGCGCGGACTTCGACGCCGTGTATGACATCAACGGTGCGCGCAGGGGAGGGGAGGGAGGGGGAAAGGGGGGAAGGGAAAGGGGGCGGGATGGAGCGGGGCGGGTCGGAGCGGAGCAGGCAGAGAAAGGGAGATATTGTGCCAGGCAAGGCATGGGGCATGGGGTGGATGGGTCATCTCCGCTTCCGTTCCCCCACGTTGTCCTTCCGTTCCTCTCTCTCCCCTTCCCTCCCCGCCCACCTCTGCCTGCCGTCCCGGGTGCCCAACGTGCCCTCCGCGTGGCAGGGCGCGAGGCGTTCGAGGTGGAGCCCATTCTCGCCGCGCTGCCCAACCTCAAACAGTAACGCCACCTGACCCTCCCTGCCGCTGTTGTCCCTGTCCCCTATCCCCCCCTTCCAACCTTCTGCATTGCTTTACCTGCTGCTGCTTCGCATCACCGCATCTTCTCATGCCCTCCCTCCCGGCCTTTCCTTCTCCGCGCCTCCCGACACCACTCTTCTCCCGCCCCTTTCCTTGCACCATCTCCCCACTTTATCAGTCGTCCAAACGCCACTTCATTTCCCAACCTCCCTGTCGCCTCCCCCTCCCCTCCGTGTTCCCCCCCCCCCCCGCCCCCCTCCCCACCCCATGTGTCCCCCCATGTCCTCCATGACCCCTCGTGCCCCACTGTCCCGTGTCCCGCCACGTGCCCGTGTGAGCGCGCACCAGGTACATATTCTGTTCGTCCGCGGGTGTGTACCTCAAGTCCGACGAGCTGCCACACCGCGAGGTCAGCACACCCGCACTCATGCACCCGGCCTCCCCATTTCCTGCCCGAATGTGTGCACACCGCTTTCTCATCCCGGCCCACTTCCATGCCTCAAGCACACCCTCTCCCACTCCCTCCTTCGTCTTCACGCATCCCCGTACCCCTCACTCACTCTGCTCTTCCTCCACTCCCTGCCGTTAACCTCACTTACAACCCTCCCCTTACCTCTAGCCTTTTCCTGCGGCAAGCAACACCTTCCCCCCTTGCTCCGCCCTGCTCCCCCTTCCCCTTTTCCCCTTCCCCCTTCCCTCTTTCCCCTTCCCCCTTTCCCCCTCCCTCCGTGCCTCTCACAGGAGGACCCAGTGGATCCCAAGTCGCGGCACAAGGGCAAGCTGGAGAGCGAGGCGGTGCTGGCGTCTAGCGGCGTGGCGTGGACGTCGATCCGCCCCGTGTACATCTACGGCCCGCTCAACTACAACCCCGTGGAGGAGTGGTTCTTCCACCGCCTCGCCGCTGGCCGCCCCATCCCCATCCCCGGCTCCGGCATGCAGATCACACAGCTGGGGCATGTCAAGGTGGGGGTGGGGAGGAAAGGGGGGGGATGGGAATGGGGAGGGAAGGGGGGAATGGGAGAGGGATGAGGGAGGAGGAGGGGGCAGGGGTTGGAGGGGGGTGGTGGGGTGGGGAAGGGGGAATGGGTGCGCGTGAGGGGGCCGTGGATGTGATGCAGGTCATGCAGGTGGGTGGTGCCTGGTGGTAGGGCTATACCGTAGCTTGAACCACACCACATGTGATGTGACTTCGTGCCTATCACTCCCTCCCTGCAACTAGGGCACAGGCAGACTCCTCTCTGACCATTCCACCCTCGCCTCGCCACCTATCCCTCTTCCATGCAGCCCAGCCACCTCATTCACATGCGGACCACTTTGCGTCTCACCACAACACGCTTTCTCTCCCCCCCACTCAACAACTCCCCATCGCTCCCTCTCCAAACTACTCTCCTCCTCCACTCTTCCCCCACCCCCCCCTCGACCCCTCCCTGTCCTCCCACCGTCTGCCCACAGGACCTAGCGCGTGCATTCCACCTGGCGTTGGGGAACGAGGCAGCATACGGGCAGGTGCTGAACGTGAGTGGGGCGCGCTACGTGACGTTTGACCGCATCGCCACCGCGTGTGCGGAGGCCATGGGAGCACCCAAGCCGCTGCTGGTGCACTACAACCCCAAGGACTTTGACTTCGGCAAGAGCAAGGCCTTCCCCCTCCGCAACCAGGTGCCTGCCCGCCCTCTCCCCCCCTGCCGCCCTGCACCTCGCTGCACCATCCCCACCCCCCCATCCCACCCCAACCCATCCTGCCTCGTCCCATCCCGCCCCGCCCCATCCCACCCCGTCCCGCTCCACCCCGCCCCGTCCCGCCCCGGCCCATGTGTCACTGCCGTGCCACTCACTGTGGCTCTTTTAAGCACCATGCCCTCTGCTGCTTGCCATTCCTGCTGTGCTTCCTCGCTGCTCATTCTCCTGTCTCCTGGTTCCTGCTGCCCTTCCTTTCCTCCTTTCTTCTCGCTCTTTCCAACCTCATCTCTTTTTCTCGGCCCCACTACCCGGCCACCATCCGTCTTGCTTCCCTCGTCCTTTCCCTGTCCCCTCACTCCCCTCCCCCTTGGCCCTGCCGGGCAGCATTTCTTCACGGCGATGGAGAAGGCGGAGCGGGTGCTGGGGTGGAAGCCAGAGTACGGCCTCGTGGACGGGCTGCGCCACTCCTACCACCTCGACTTCTCCCGGGGCGTGCACCGCGCTGCACCCAACTTCACCACTGACGACATGATCCTGGAGAAGCTGGGGGTGTCCGTCACTGCCACTGCGTGAAGAGGAGTGGGGGTTTGGGAGGTGGCCAGGGCAGGAGCAGCGGTGCATGGCAGTGGGGCAGGGCTGTGTGCAGCAATGATTGCTTCCGGTGCGCTTTTGGCCCTCACGGCGGAGCAGAGAAGCAGCTGTGGATTTTGTTGCGCAGTGTGAGATGCTTTCCAGCGCTGGCACAGTGCGATGGCAAGAGGTTGATTGATAGAGAGATCAACTGCCGTGCACTGCACTTGCCATGGTGCTGCTACTGCGATGCCCTTCCTAGGTCCACTACAGTGATGGTGCTGCATCACATGGGTCCAAATCTTGCGTGGGTGGGTGGCCTGGGGTGTGTGCCGCTGCTGTGGCATGGACATTGATTGCACTGTTGCAGTGTGAAGCGCCATTCTGTTTGTTATGGTTTGTGGTTGGTAGCACTTGGCACCTACCTTATGGCTTGCTTGCTGTGCTGCCTGCTCTTCTTTTTGTGCCAGGCATTGCTTATATAGATGCTTAATTCTCCTTGATTGCATTGCAATTATTCTTTCCATGCAAGAGTCATAACAAGTAGTGAGAAGAGCAATTCAGAAAGGTAGCAATACGTGTACATGATGGATCCCACAAGAGGAGTCTGGAGACGCAGAGGTGAGTTACAGGTAGCAGGTAGGGATTGGATTGAACACCTCAAAAGGACCAGGGAGGAGAGGGGACGTATCAGTCTTCGTAAGAACCAGTGCCACTTGTCTCATGACGCAGACCCGGTCTTGTAACCTGCCCAGCACATGAATGCCCAACACTCCCTCTTCCCTCGCTCCCTCCCCACCCACACGGCAGCGCAGGCAGGCAGGGCGCAGGGTTGGTGGAGAGTGGTGCTGAGCGGTAACACGAGGCTCAGAGCCCATCCATGGGTTGGAACTGGCGGGCATTGGCGCGCACCCACCAGCCGACCACAATGGACACAAAAACCGCCGCCAGCGCGAGCAGCAGCGACAGCCCACTCAGTGCCGCTGCTGCCGTGCTGCTCACCCCGCCCTCCTCCACTTGCGCTGCCTGCCAGCCCACGGAGGGTGCGGGCGCGGGCAGCAATTCGAGGTGCAGCCAGTCACAGGAGGCGAGGAAGTGCTGTGACCCGTGCCAGGGAGCGCCGTCTAGTGGGTACCATACGGCTGCCCCCATGCGGTGTGATCCCCCCACCCTCATCTGCACGTCCTGTGGGATGGTGAGAGGGACGGGGTGGTGGGGATCGAGGGGGGTTGGTGGAGGGTGTGGTGGGGGTGACGACGGGAAGGGGGTTGGGTGAACGGAGGGATGGGTGCTGGGCGGGGGATGGGCGAGTGGGTGTGGTGTTGCGGGAGGGAAGACGTGGACGGGTGGACTAAGTGATAGAGATGTGCTCACATACACACCACATGCACCTGCACTGGCATAATAAATACGATCCAACCATGACAGACCGCTCGCCCACATCTAACCACCCTGCTTGCTCTCACCCATCCCACCCACCCATCCTCTGCACCCATCCATCTCCCCCCATCGCACCCACTGCGCCCCAGCGTGTGCACCTGTTGGAAGTGGTCGGCGGTGCGCAGCGGGCGAGTGAGCTCAAACACAAAGTACCCATCGTCACCCGCCGTCGCAAACGGGCTGTCCGCCGCTGTCAGCCCTGCCACGCCCCGTGCGCCCCCAGCACACATGCAGCAGGGAAAGGAGGGCGAGAGGTGAGGGAAGGTGGAGCATGAAGGGGTGAGGAGAGGTGGAGAAACATGAAAGTTTGATGAGAGGAGAGCAGAGGGAGGCAGGGAATTGCAGGGAAATCAAAGGCTGAAGGTTAAAGCGTGGTGTGCAGGTCATGACGTGGTGCAGGACAGTGCATGGCCATGCATGCTTGACGTACCATGCTGCATGCAAAAGTTCACAGCTCACAGCCCAGTTCCCAGGTCCCAGACCCCAAATCCCAATCCCAGGTCCCATACCCCAGATCCCAAACCCCAGATCCCAAATTCCAAATCCCAAAGTCCCAAATCCCAAATACCAAATCCCAAATCCCAAATCCCAAAGTCCCAGATCCCAAATCCCGGGTCAAGGCAAGAGGTGAGAGGCGAGAGTGGGCAGGAGGCGCACCGTAGTCCATCTTGACGGTGGAGTGCGTCCACACACCGTGCCAGTCGTTCATGGCCGTGCCGTTTGATGACAGGCCTGGGGGGGAAGAGGGGACGGGGGGGGAGTGACACACGCAGCATGAGCGAAGCACAGTGTGAGACAGGTAATCCGTTGGAAAGGGTGCGGCCTATGTGGTGATCCAATGGGCACGGAGGGGAGGAGGCCCAATAGGGGAAGTCTGAAAAGCAGGTGAGGAAGAGGAGGAGCAGAAGGAAGCAATGTGGGAGGGGGAGCAGCAGGGGGGTTGAGAAAGCACTAGAGGGTGAGTGGTTGGCAAAGAGAAGGCATTGCAGCAGGGCGCACCTGCAGTGGCGAGGCCATCGAACTGGCGGCAGTGTGGGTTCCATGCGTACCCGTCGTACAGATTGCCCACCCTGCACTCATGCACACAAGGGGGAAAGAGGGTTCGTGGATGGCAGGGGTGGAGAAGCAGCAGTGAGAACAACAACCTTGCAAAAGGGAAGAAGCACGAGCCAGAGAGGAAGCGATGGTGCAAGCGCATGGCAGAATGAGAGGGCAAAGTGATGTGGGATGATGCAAGAAAGATGGCACAACATGAAGAGCTGCACTGAACTGCCTACAAGTGCAGTGCAGTGTGTGCAGTAAGCGCAGCAGCACTGCACTGCTGGCATCGGCTCTGCTGCCTCGTTGCACCATCCCTGCATGCCGTGGCCCGTGCTTGCCCTGCAACCTGCCTCTTTCTTGTCCGGGCCCCGGCGCATTCCCACCGCGCAACACCCAACCATGCCACACTGCCCCCTTCCCACCCAAGAACGCCTTGTGCGTGCAGGCTGGTGCACTCACAACACGCATCGCCACCCACACTTGTGAAAGCAGCACCATGGGCCACCCGACCCACGAGCATGAGTGAAAGCAGACCCATGGGCCACCCGACCCACGAGCATGAGTGAAAGCAGCACCATGGGCCACACACGCACCTGTCGGCGCCAGTGCCGTCCATCTGGTCCATGAGGTTGTGGCCGTACGTGCGGCCAGGGATGGCGGTGTCGACCTCAAAGTGCACTATGTCCACCTCGTGCCCGCGACAGTTGTCCGCCGTGCACGCCCCCGCCAGGTTCGCACACCCGCCCATCTGATCACGTGCCATGCAGGACCATAGCGAGCCCACGCACAGCCATGGAAGCACATGGAAGGCAGGAGAGGAAGGGGGGGTTAAGAGGTCGAACACAGGGACGGAGAATGAGGAATGGTGAGAGCTGTGTGGAGTGCGGTAGAGGGGGCATGAGAAGGAATGCTGGTGCAAGGCGGGGTGCATGAGGGGAGGGAGCAGCGGCAGGGGAAAGCGACGAGTGTGTGAAGAGAAGTGAGGCCTGGTATCTGCACATGCACGTGCACACACACACGAGCACGCAGGGCCTTCGAATCTTCTGAGCAGTGGCCTGCGTGTGTGCAGTTGAAAGGATAACCGGGACTTAATTAGGATACTCATCATAAGGTGATGCGTTGCGTTACTGACATTGTAATAGGTGGCATCATCCCCAATGCCAAACATGAGTGATCCTGATATGGACAGGTGGTGGTTCCTGCTCTCACACACGTAGGCACGCACACACGCATGCATGCACACACGCATGCAGGTACACACACATGCACGCGCGAGCGCGCACACACACACAAACGGAAACACACACACACACGTGGACGCAACCAGGCATGTGCGCACGCACTCTCGCACACACAAATGCACAGTGGGCAAAGGAAAAGTAAGGAATAGGCAGGAGCATGGGGATGAGCACAAGAAAGAATAGCACACATGGACGGAGAGAGCAATGGAGTGTGGGGAAGGGGTTGAGGGAGCAGCATGCGATGGCGCAGGAGCAGGCAAAGTGGGCAAGGCCATGCCAAGCGTGCTGGAAACACGCGTGCACAGCAACACGAACAAGCAGAGAGGTGGGGGGGAGGGTCGCACGGGCAGCAGGGGTACGCACTGGTCGTTGTAGACGTAGGGGCCGGGGACCTTGAGCAGGAAGAACACGTCCCTCCCGTCATGCGCTGCCTGTACCGCAGGGCATGAGTGCACGGAGGTCATTGCGTGTGCGGGTTAGCAGAGGGCGGAAGAGTGCATAGCAAGGGCAAGGACATCTGAACGGTCAATTGTCACTGGGAAAAGAAGAGCACACGGGAGGCGAAAGCGGCAGACTTCCACTTGAGCACCGTACCTCAAGCGCCGTACCGCGAGCGCTGTACCTTGATTTGCATGGAGCCAGAGCCGAAGGGGTACGGGGCAGCGGCCTTGGGGTTGATGGCGGGCTGCAGGCGCAGATCGAGCCCGTCCACTGCCGCCCAGTCCGTGGTGACGCCGTCCACCGTGATGGTCCCCGGCACGTACGGCGCCAGCAGCCGCACGGGGCTGTCCGTCTCCTCGCACGGCGCTGCCACGCGCACCACGCGCGCAGGGGAAAGGGGAGAGGATGGGGAGTGGGCTGTGAGAGCAACGGACAGCCGGCCGTGAGTTAGGAGAGAGGAAGGGATGACGTGGAGCATGCAGCGTGGTAGGGCGAAGGCACGCGAGGAAATGACGATAGGAGTGCGTAGCAGCGCAGGGGAGAGCAGCATAAGGAGCGGCGGAAATGACGATAGTTTCAGCAGGGTCACGGCGGGAATCCAGCGACGAATCCTCTCGTCGAATCAAGCGAGGCCGCATCGCGGCGATCGATTGCGACCTGCGACGGGAGAGGCGTTACGACGCGAACGATCCGAACAGGCGGCAGAGCGCGGGGTGCGAGAGGCGGACATACGTGATTCCGAGTCGTCGTGGCCTTCGTGCGATCTTGCTGTTGGCGCCGCGAGGAAAAGGACGAGAAGCAGCAGCACGACGCGCGTTGCAGCACGGCGCGTGCCGTGGGCCAAGACAACGCCATGCAGGTCCATCGGTGCGACTCGGTGCAACCGCACTCGTTAAGCGGATGCGAGAAGCTGGATATTGGCGAAAACGAGAGAGACTGAGAGGTGGGCAGAGAGCGTTGAAACCCGAATGCAGGTGCTAGTAGTAGTAACTCGAAGAAGGAAAGTTGGAGGAAGTACGTACTGGATGCGAAACGGGCGTGGTGGGTGCGAGAGCGAGACGGCTTTGAGTCCTCTGGAACTTCACTCCACTCCACGCGTCCTGCGACCATGCTCTCAAGGGCCAGCTCGGCACGGCCCTGCTCGCCTCGATGTTGGCGGCAGGGGGTGATGAAATGGAATCGAGGGCGAAACCGATTGGCTGACGCCAGCAGTCTCATGAACGCCCACCTGCATTGGGAGAACCTGCACCAAGTGGACAATTGCCTAGGGAAACTTTACTGAACCTCACTGGCAGCAGCCTCGCCATTATTCCGAATCACACCCAAACCTAAACGAGCACTCACCGCAAGTGCTTTATAATGGTTCGTTAAATGCTAACACAAAGTGCTTTAAAACAAAAGATAATGGCCAGTAAAAGGGTCTGCTCCACAAATGCAACAATACTTCTGGTGATGGAGTCTATTTAAACTTGCTGGAATCTGTGCTCCACTTATAAGATTAGACGGTTCAATGACAGTACGCAGGGCTCTAGATTGGTTTTTTGCAACCCCAGACAATCAGCGCGTCATGTAAGTGACGTTGACTGGTTCAAATCGATGAATAAAATCTGCCCAGAGCAGGGCCTCAGAATGGTTTTGAGCTAGGCTGATCAATCAGAGTTGGTACAAAATTTTATGCTGAAAATCAGGAAAATATGTCAATATATGCCATTTTACCCTAGAAAACTCTTACTTTTCCCTACTAGTTTCGAAAAAAATGCTGGAAAATCAGCCCTGCTTCTGAAATATCTCTGAAATCTCGGCCTTTTTTACCTAAATCAGCTTTTTTTTGCTGAAATCTGAGGCCCTAGCCCAGAGGCTAGTGCTGGAAGTTCAGCAAATGAACTTGTCAAATGTTGTAGCATGTAGTGAGGTTTGTCTTAGGGGGTACAGAGGTTAGGGTTTGTTATATGTACCCCAACTCACATCAATGAAATCATTAGTTCCTTTCTTGACATGGTATCACCTAGGTTCGGATCCTGTGGGATCCCGCTCCTCCCGACCTCGTTCGTTTCGCCCGAGCCTATCTCACTCTGTCGTACTAGTTGCGCACGTCTTGCCCGAGCCTAGCGCCGGCCCGCTCTAGTCGCCTTCGTTCGTTACCACTCGTTATGCCGATCCATTGCTCTCGTAGCGTAGCGACCTTGTCCCCCCCCTCCCTCCTGCTGTCCGTTGCGTTTCCCCCCCCCTGCTGCGCGTCGAGTCGCGTTTTTCCCCCCGCTGCCCGTCGGGTCGCATTTTTCCCCCCGCTGCCTGTCGAGTCGCGTTTTCCCCCCCGCTGCCCGTCGAATCGCGCCTTCCCCGGCCCCCGTCGCGTCGCGCTCTCCCCGCCCGTCGTCCCGTCGTGCCCTCCCCCGCTGCTCGTCGCGACGCGCCCTCCCCCCGCTGCCCTAATCGCCCGTCGCGTTGCGCCTGCCCGCCGTCGCGTCCCTACCCCCGCCCTACGCACCCGCCGCGTCGTCCTTACGCCCGCGCCTCCCCGTGCCCTACGCCCTGCGCCCGTCGCCGGTAGCCTCCCTAAGCCCTGCGCCCGCGCCTCCCCGCGCCCTGCGTCCGTTCCCTACCCGCGCCCTGCGCCCGCGCCTCCCCGCGCCCTACGCCCTACGCCCTGCGCCCCTTGCCTCCCGGCGCCCTGCGCCCTGCGCCCGCGCCTCCCCGCGCCCTGCGCCTGAGTGCTCGCTGCGCCCGTTTCTACGCACGCCCGCCCTTCGCCCGCTGTGCTGTCTTGTCTCTTTCTGCACGCGTGCCTGCTTGCTCGCGCTGCCGCGCCTGCTTGTTTTCTCCGCCGCTGCGCCTGCTTGTTAGGCCTGCCGCGAGCCCTCCCTCTGCACTACTACGCGTCCTGTCGCTCGTACTTTCACTATGGCGACTCCTAGAGTTTTTCGTTTTAATGCTGACGGTCGACCCCTCGAGTTCTCGGTCTGACTCCTGCGCGCGCGTCGCCTTTTAGAGAGTCAGGTCCAAGCGGGTGAGTCCCTCTGGGCGCACGCCGTGACCTTCCTGCGCCCGACGACCCTACGCCTTTAGGCTCTGCCCCTGACGACGCTGCTAGAGCCCGCTTTGCCAGCCAGCGTGCTGACCTGACGGCGTGGAAGTCGCGTGACGCTGCGGCCTGCATCGCTCTTAGCAGCCTCCTCCCTGAGTCTGAGGAGGCCCACTTCACTCAGGTTCGCACTGCTAGTGAGTTCCTGACTGCGATTAAGGCCCGCTACGCTACTCCCACCACTGTCTCTCTTGGCCGACTCTTCCTACCGTTCCTGTTCCCTGACCTCGCCTCGTTTGAGCGCTCTGCTGACTTGATTGCTCACCTCCGCTCGCTTGATTCTAGCTACCGCGCTGCTTGCACTGACGCACAGCTTGCACTGCTCCCTCCCCCCATGGCGATTACTATCTACTTCATCGCCACTAGCCTCCCTGACTGCCTTGCCTCAGTCCGTGACACGCTTCTTCTGAAGCACCCTAGTGAGCTCACTATCGAGGTCCTTGGGTCTGCGCCACTGACGTGACCGCAGCTGCTGTTACGACTTCTTCGCGGTCTCGAGGTAGAGGTGGCAAGAGGGGCGGTCAGGGTACAGGTGGCGGCGGCGGTGGAGGCGTTGGCGGCGGAGGTGGCGGAGGTGGCGTGCCGACTGGTGGCGGCGGGAGTGTAGGGCTTGGAGAGGCATCTCGTGCAGCGGCCGGTGACCCCGCTATGCAGCTGGTGGAGGCGACGCCCGGGCTCGTCAGCCACCTTCTAGTCTGCCGGCCACGGCGGGTGGAGCAGCGGCGTGGTACCTGGCCCAGCGGCAGCAGCAGCAGCACCAACCCCTCCCCTCGCAGCAGCCCCCGCAGCAGCAGCGGCAGCAGCAGGTTTCGAGGCCAGGACAGCGTCAGCCTCCGCGAGGTGTTGTTCACCCTTCGTGCACCTATCAGCTTTTGACAGGTGCTCGCCGAGGCCAGCCTTGTGGCCGCACCCACCCTCCTGGTCAGTGCTTTGCTCAGCTCACTGACACGGTTCGCTTGGCCTTCGGCGTTGGCGGCCCTGCCCCTGACTGGTTTCCTCTTGTTCAGACGTACGACTCTGCCCTTTGGGGCATGTCGGCTTCTCAGTTGCTTGATCTCTTAGGAACTCCTCATGCTATGTATGCTGTTGTTGACTTTAGTGCTTCTGACTCTGATTACTCGAATGTTGCTAGCTTATGTGCTTGTCTTGCTGAGTTGCCTGTTGCTAGTGTAGGCACTTGTGTAGACACTAGTCCAAGAGCTCGTTCAAAGGACGCTTCGCTGTCTTTCACTTTGGACTCTGGGGCTTCGCACTGCTTCTTCAAGGACCACACGACACTTACTCCGCTTCCTGCGCCTGTCTCTGTGGCACTGGCTGATCCCACCTCGGGACCAGTCACTGCTCGCTACACTACTACTCTTCCGTGCCCTGCTGTTCCCTCTGGGTCTCTGACTGGCTTCCACGTCCCCTCGTTCTCGAGGAACTTGGTGGGCGTGAGGCCTCTTGTGAGTCAGCACGTGGGTGTGTGGATTGAGCCCTCTGGTGAGACGGCGGTTTGTGTTGACGGAGACACTTACGCGCCTCTTGCCACCTTTACAGCGGAGCCGGGCTCAGGTCTCTACACACTTCACACTGACCCTGGTGTGCAGCAGTAGCAGCAGAGGCGCCTACTGCCCCCGGCCCCTGTTCCTTCCCCCAGTCTGGTCCCTGCGTCTCACCAGGTTGCTGCGTCCCCCCAGGTAGCTGTGTCTGGTCAGGCTCCTGCGTCAGGTCCGGTCGCTGCGTCGTGCTCCTGTCGGTCGCTTGCCCACCCCACCGTTCTGTGGCACTACCGGATGGGGCACCAGTCCCTTCCTCGTCTACACGCTATGTCTCGTCAGCGTCTTGTCTTAGGCCTCCCGCGTGTCTTGCCGTCGCTGCCGCCTTCGCTTGCACCACCTTGCGGTCCCTGCGTCGAGGGTCGGCTGCGCGCCACCCCTCACTCCTCCTCCCTTCGTCCGGCCACCGAGCCTTTTGAGACGCTCCACTTGGACGTCTGGGGCCCCGCCTCCCGCCTTGGCCCTGAGCGGGAGAGTTTCTTTCTGGTGGTCGTTGACGACTACTCCCGCTACACCACAGTGTTCCCGTTGGCGAAGAAGTCTGACGTGACTTCTACGCTGATCAGGTGGTTGCTTACCACCCAGGACACTCGTGGTCGTCGTGTCAGCTGTCTTCACTCCGACCGCGGGGGTGAGTTTCGCTCCGGCATTCTCGCTGGATTCTGTCGCGAGCAGGGCATTCGTCAGTCCTGGACGCTTCCAGAGTCCCCACAGCAGAATGGGGTTGCTGAGCGCCGCATAGGCTTGGTCATGGAGATCGCCCGCACCTCCTTGACTCACGCCCGTGCCCCCCATTTTCTGTGGCCCTACGCGGTTCGGTACGCCGCTCACCAGCTGAACCTCTGGCCACGCGTCTCTCGGCCAGAGGCTTCACCGACCAGTCTTTGGACCGGGTCCTCTGATGTTGCGTCGCGGTTTCGTGTCTGGGGTTGCTTGGCTCTTGTCCGCGACACCTCCGCGGACAAGCTCTCGCCTCGCGCCGTTCCCTGTGTCTTCCTTGGTTTCCCTGAGGACTCCTCTGACTTTACCTTTTACCACCCTCCCTCTCACCGGTTCTTTGACTCCCGTGACGTCCGTTTCGAGGAGTCCACCCCCTACTACGTCCGGTACCCCTGTCGAGGTCTCCCGGTTCCTCCTCCCCCTCTCTTCCTGACTTCCACTCCCCCTCTTGCTCCCCCGGTACAGCCCCCCCCCCTTGGTCCAGCCCCGTCAGGTGTCTTCCACGCTACCCCTCCCCCCTCGGTAGCCCCTCAGGTGCAGCCTCCTTCCCCGCAGTCCTCCTCGCAGCCTGCTATAGACCCTGCGGGAGTCGGTGTTCGTAGCGAGGACCCTGTAGGTGCTAGCTCTCGAGGAGTTGGAGTTGGTGCTGAGAGCGTCCCTCTGCCGGTTTCTGGTTCTGGGGGTGCTGGAGTTGGAGCTGAGCCCGTGGCTGCAGGAGACTCTCGTCTTCCGGGAGCTGGTGCTGGTAGCGCTGACCCCAGGGGTGCTACGTCTGGGGGTGCGGGTGCGCCCCTTACGAGTTCTGCTGAGCCTGGCAGTGTTGCTGTTGGTGGTACTGACTCTGGGGGTGGTGCGCTGCAGCTGCCCCGGACACTACTCCTTCCCCCCACCCCTACCCGACCAGGTTCCAGGCTCGTGTTCGCCGTGCCCGTGAGGAGCGGTTGGAGTTCGAGAGCGAGGAGAGCGAGTTGCAGCGGCTGGAGGAGTCAGCAGCAGCGGCAGCAGCAGCAGCAGGAGCAGCAGCAGCAGCAGCCGCAGCAGCAGCCGCCGCAGCAGCAGCAGCAGCCGCCACTGCTGGTTCTTTGTTCTGGTCTACGTCGACGACCTGGTTTTCGCCACTGCTGACAGGGTTGCCTTGGCAGACGTGAAGTCCGAACTGCAGAAGAGACACACGTGCACTGACCTTGGTGAGCTGCGTCACTACCTTGGCCTGCAGATCACCAGGGATAGAGCTGCTCACACCATTATACTCTCACAGTCACACATGGTGCAGCAGGTCCTTCAGCGGTTCGAGCTTCAGCACTCCACAGTACAGCGCACACCTCTTGCTGTTGACCACAGACTCACTGGACCCTTTCCTGACGAGCCGTTTGAGCCCAGTGGTCCCTACGCAGAGCTTGTGGACTGCCTCATGTACCTGATGACTTGTACTCGCCCAGACCTCGCCTTCCCTCTCAGCGTCTTTGCTCTCTTTGTTGCGCCAGGGAAGCACCGTCCTGTTCACTGGACGGCAGCTGTGAGGGTGGCGAAGTACCTAGCGACGACATCAGGCGTGGGGCTAGTTCTTGGAGGGCAGCAGCCTGTCGTACTTATTGGTCACTGTGACTCTTCTTACGCTGACGATGCTGAGACTCACAGGTCTACTCAGGGCTATTGTTTCAACTTGGGTTCTGGAGCTGTTTCTTGGCGGTCCACGCGCTCCTCTTCGGTCTCGACCTCTACAGCTGAGGCTGAGATCTACGCTGGTGCCATGGCGGCACAGGAGTTGCGTTGGTTGACGTTTTTGCTCGCTGACCTTGGTGAGTGGCCGAGCTCTGCACCGACCTTGTTCACTGACAACAAGGCGTCGATTCTCCTCTGTCGTGAGCCGCGACTGGAGAGCAGAGTGAAGCACATTCACTTCAAGTACTTCCTTCTGCGAGAGTTGCAGAGACGTGGACAGGCTCGCTTCGAGTTTGTGGAGTCCGAGGCCAACACTGCAGACATCTTCACCAAGGCGCTTCCGCCTTGTGACCACCAGAGGTGTTGTGTGCAGTTAGGCCTTGTTGACACAGGTTCTAGACGTCTATAGGCTTGAGTTTACTGTTTGCTTTGCTTGTACTCTTGCTATACACACTTGTGAACTCTTGGACTGGCCTTGTGGCCACTGTTGCTTGTGCTAAGAGTGTGTGGTGACGTTGTGATCCACCCTGAGCTTTGTCTCTTTGTGACTGGTCTTGTGACCGTACACTTTTGGTTTTGCTAGGCACTCTTCACTTAGGCTATGGGGGTGTGTCAAATGTTGTAGCCTGTAGTGAGGTTTGTCTTAGGGGGTACAGAGGTTAGGGTTTGTTATATGTACCCCAACTCACATCAACGACATCATCAGTTCCTTTCTTGACAGAACTGTATTTGGCTGCACTGCACATTTGATATTGCATCTTTTGTTAAGAAGGTGTTAAGAACTAGGCAAGAATGGATTGATTAGGTCAAGGTTTGGGTACAAGAAAGAGAATGTCGAGAAAATATGTGTACCCCCTAAGGCTATCCCCAATACAACCTAGATTATAATATGCATATATTTGACACACCCCCATAGGTGAAATGGGGGATAGCCAGAGCAAGCAATGGTCACAAGACCAGTCAAGAGACAAAACACAGCTCAGGGTGGATCACAACGTCACCACTCAAACTGAGCACAAGCAAACGGCCACAGGGCCAGTTCACATGCAGAGATATATAAGCAACAAGAACCGTACAGTGATCTCTAGCTAGCAAGAGCCAACATGCAGGTATATATATAGATCACAGTACAAACAAAGGCTACAGCAAGTGTGGAAACGTCGGCACAAGGCCCAACAAAGTACAAAAGCGCTGATGATCACCAGACGGAAGTGCCTTGGTGAATATATCAGCAGTGTTGGCCCGAGTGTCCACGTGACGGAGACGAAGCTGGCCTCGCTGCTGCAACTCTCGAGCCAGGAAGTAACGCAGAGCAATGTGCTTCGTTCTGTGCTCCAGTCTGTGCTCCTCACACAAGGCAATGGCAGCCTTGTTGTCGACGTACAGTACTGGAGGAGAACGAGGCCGCTCTCCCAGGTCGGTCAGCAGGTAGGTGAGCCAGCGCAACTCCTGTGCAGCCATGGCTGTGGCGTAGATCTCAGCCTCACAATTGGAGCTGAGAACAAAAGACGAGCGAGTAGAACGCCAAGAAACTGAACCAGAGCCAAGGCTGAAGGTGTAACCCTGTGACGACCGCTGAGTAGCCTGGTCGTCAACCCAAGAAGCGTCTGAGTGCCCAGTGAGAACAACTGGGCTCTTCCCACCAAGCACTAGCCCCATGCCTGATGTACTGCACAAGTAGCGCAGTACCCTCTTAGCAGCAGCCATGTGCTCAGGTCGGTGTCGACCAGGAGCCACATAGCGAGCCAGAAGGCCAAGAGGGTACGCGAGGTCAGGACGAGTGCAGGTCATCAGGTACATGAGGCAGCCAACTAGCTCTGGGTAAGGACCACTCGGCTCTACGGACTCGTCCGAAGGTGGAGCTGAGAGTGAGTGACCTGTCGCCAGGGGAGTGGCCTGTGCTGAGGACCAGGTGAAGCCGAAGCGCTGAAGGACCTGCTGCACCATGTGTGACTGAGTCAAGGTGATGGTGCGGCGTGCTCTGTCCTGGGTGATCTGCAAGCCAAGGTAACTACGCAGCTCACCCAGGTCTGTGCACGTGTGTCTCTTCTGCAGCTCGGACTTCACCAGGGCAAGAGCCTCAGTGTCAGCAGTGGCAAAGACCAAGTCGTCAACGTACACGAGGATGTAGAACGGCAGCAGCGAAGTGTCGGTGCGCAGAAACAACGACGGGTCCGCGGTCGACGGAGCAAACCCAAGAGCCGCAAGTGTCGTCCTCAGTGTGTCGTGCCACTCACGTGGCGCTTGGCGGAGACCGTAGACTGGCCGCCGGAGGCTCCACTGGGTACCAGGAGGGAACGACCCAGTGAAGCCAGGAGGGCGGCGCAGCCAGATCTCCTCATGCAGGCTGCCCTGTAAGAAAGCTGTGCTGAAGTCCAGAGAGTGAAGCTCGTAGTCACGCTGAGCGGCAACGTGCAGCAGTACCCGAAGAGTGGTCATCTTCGGGGTAGGGGAGAAGGTCTGGAAGAAGTCTACTCCCTCTCGCTGACTGAAGCCTCGAGCAACGTAACGCGCCTTGAAGACAGGCGGAGAACCTGGCGGCCGCTTCACCCTGAAAATCCACATGCCACTGACGATGTTCGCCCCAGGAGGGGGAACCTCGTCGACGTAAGTGCCAGTGGACTTCCAGGATGCCATCTCTGCGTCCATGGCTGTCTGCCACTGAGAGGAGTACTCACCCGTGATCGCCTCAGCGTAAGAGCGCGGGGTCGGGATGTCTGGTGCATCCAGGTCTCCCTCAGGAGCAAGCAGCATGGCCACGAGATGGGGCGCAGCGGCTGCGAGACACTCAAGGTCAACCTGCTTGTCCTCAAGGACGTCCGTGCCAAGAGCACACTCACCCCCGACGGACGGAGGACAGACAGACTCAGACTCAGCAACAAGACTGGCAGCGTAGTCTAGACGACAAGCAGCAGCAAAGTCAACAAGCTCAGCGACCAGGGCAGACGCAGCAGCAGACTCAAACGACGGGTCAGTGACGACAGTGGCGAGCAGACGCGTAACTGTAGGGTGCTCAGCACGAAACCGGTCAGACGCAGGGTCCGGAACGGCAGGCAGAGAGGACGCAGGGGGAGACGGCAGAGGAACAGACTGCAGAGCAGAGGAAGGACGACGGACAACAAGGTGTGTGCCGGGGACAGTCGGCTGACGTGAACGAGAAACACGACGACCAGTACGACCAGAACGAACAGGCGAGACTGGACGCGACGCAGGCTCACGATGCTCAGCAAGACTACCTGTCTGCTCAGTGTAAGGAGAGGGAGCAGGCAGCGGTGAGCCAGGCTGTAGCGGAAGACCAGTAGACGACGGGAGAGTAACAACCTGACGAAGAGCAGAGTCAGGCGGCGGCAGTGACGACGGAGACGGCGGAGCGAAGAACAGTCGTGTCGGTGCAGCTGCACCAGCACCAGCAGCTCCAGCAGCTCCAGCACCTCCAGCAGCTCCAGCGCCTCCAGCAGCTCCAGCACCTCCAGCAGCCCCAGGGTCTCCAGCAACTCCAGCAGCTCCAGTGCCTCCAGCAGCTCCAGCAGCTCCAGTCGCAGAGCCGGTACCTCCAGCGGCAGCACCACCAGAACCAGCGTCACCAGTAGCAGCACCCCCAGAACCGGCACCTCCAGTCCCAGGGTCTCCAACCGCAGGGTCTCCCACAGCAGTACCCCCAGACTCACCAGCACCTGGAGCAGCAGACTCAGTGGCACCTAGAGCAGCAGCTGCACCGCCCGGGTCGGGCGGAACACTCAGGTAACAGTCACCGTCATCACTAGTAGACATAACATACATAGCAGCAAGGATAGCATCATAGTCAAGATCAAAGATAGGAACCCCCGACCTAAGTAGCTCATGCCAGTGCGGGAGCTCAGTGGCGTCAGGGAACCGGATACGCCAGGCGTCTGTCAGGCGGCCGAAGCAGCGCTGGGTGGTGTGCGGGCCGCCACACGGCTCACCAGTGCGGTCACCAGTACGCAGAACGTAGGTACAGGGACCAGCACCTTCAGGCCGCTGACGCCCAGCGTACCACTGGTGAAGCTGCTGCGGCGGCGGGGCCTCACGAGAGCGCTGCTGCTGCTGACGCTGTCCACCACCAGAGCCACCCGTCTGCACGGAGCCACCCCGACCAGCGCCACCGCCACCACCGCCACTGCCTCCTCCGCTGCGACCGCCGCCACCTCCACCTCCTCCACTCCCACCGCTGCCGCTGCCGCTGCCTCCGCCTCCACCGCCGCCACCAGAGCCCCCACCTCCGCCCCCACTCCCACCTCCACCCCCACCCCCCTTGCCGCCTCCACCACCACCACCACCACCACCACCACCACCACCCCCGCCAGCTCCTCCAGCACCCTTGCCTCCCTTGCCCTTGCTGTTGCGGCGCCTCCCGCTAGGGGCAGACGCAGCGCCGACCGACTCAGTGCCAAGGAGGTCGACAGCAGCAGCAGAGGCAACAGAGGGCAAAAGGGGAACAGGGGAGCACCCCTCAAAGATAGGGGCACGGGGGTCACCTCGACAAGCTCCTACAGCGACTATGCTCTTCTCAGCTGCAAGGAGTTCCTTCTCGAGGAGGTCAACGGTGAGAGTGGTAGGGCAGACAGCCAGGAAGTGGTCCCTGACTGAGCGAAGGGAGTCAGGGAGGCGGGTGACTAGGTAGTAGAGGGTGATATACATGGGGGGGGGGTTCTTGGCGCAGAACTCAGCAGGAAGCGCAGCACGGTAGCGAGTGTCACTAGAATGGAGGAAGCACGAAGTGGTGGCTGAGGGTGCGATGGCTACGATGAGATGGTGCGGGAACAAAGAGGAAGGTGAAGGCGGGCAGAGGAAGAGGATGCGGGAAGAGGATAGACACTCGGCTCGGCTCGTGCATGGGGTGGTGTAGGAAGGGGCATAGCATGATGGGATGAATGAAGGGCATAGCACGATGGAATGACTGGGGTGGCGGTGGATGTGGGTATGGGGATGAACATATGGAATATGGTGGGGATGAACATATGGAATATGGTGGGGATGAACATATGGAATATGGTGGGGATGAGGATGAACATATGGAATATGGTGGGGATGAATATATGGAATATGGTGGGGATGAACATATGGAATATGGTGGGGATGAACATATGGAATATGGTGGGGATGAACATATGGAATATGGTGGGGATGAACATATGGAATATGGTGGGGATGAACATATGGAATATGGTGGGGATGAACATATGGAATATGGTGGGGATGGACATATGGAATTAGGTGGGGATGAGGATGAACATATGGTATAAGGAAGGGAGGGCATAGAGAGTTTAGGGAGATGCCAGGGAGGGAGCGGGAGGGAGGACTTGAAAGGAAAGGAACAGAAAGGGAAGGGATATGGGATTGAGACGAAAGACGATGAGAGCAGAGGAATGTGGTTGGGAAGAAGGAATGTGGGGAGAAAGGCAGAGTGGGGAACGGAGCAGGTGTTATGTCGGACAAAAATGCTCATAGAAGACAAGCAAATGAAGAAGGTTGCTCTCATTGAGAGTTGAACTCAAGACCTCCCGCTTACTAAACGGGTGCTCTAACCAACTGAGCTATGAGAGCTGATTGCAGGAATTCAGCTATCAATTCTCTCATGTTTACCAGAAAGTGCCTTAGGTCACTCCCTCGTACCCGCCCACCATGAGCACGGTTTCAGATGCTAATGCTTTGGAGGAGTGTGCAAGCCCCCCCTAGGTTAAGAGAAGCACCACGGTTGTAAAGCGGGCTGTTGGGTCAATGGAAGGAGGGGGGAGGGGGGGGGAAGGGAGTTGGGTGGGAGAGAGGGATGTTAATGGAAGAAATGGGAGGTAAAAACGGGTTCGTAGGAGGAGAGAGGCGTTGGGAGAGGAGACACACAGATCCTGACCAGTGTGCACTCCTATCATAACCCCCACTCCTCTCTCAACCCCACTCCTCTCATACCCTCCACTCCTCTCATACCCCCCTCTCCTCTCATACCCTCCACTCCTCTCATACCCCCCTCTCCTCTCATACCCTCCACTCCTCTCATACCCCCCTCTCCTCTCATACCCTCCACTCTTCTTACACCCCCTAAATGATATCGTTCATTGACCTCTGACTTTCTGCCTGTGCGACTTTGCCCCAACCTGCCTTCACTCCCACTCAGGCCCCAGTCATTAATTGACAGACCAGCCTGTGTTCTGCTCCCTTTGGACTCATGCAATCGCAGTGCTTGTGTAGCTTCATGTCGAAGTTGTCAAGTGTAAGGTCGCAACATGTGATGGGGCGGCGAGATCAAGGGACTGACTATAGGGACTGAAGAGACAATAGGGTGCCAATGGCAGAGGTGTCACGACAGGCGACAATTAAGAGCAAACACCTGATTCGGTAGAAGCAGGTTCGATACAAGGCACTACTGACCTCAGTGTAGAGATAATTGATGGTTGATCGGTGTGTGAGCGCAGAGACAGCAGCGGATGGATGCCACTGGCTGGCTGGGCTGGACTAGGCACACCTGGTAGGTGTTTGTGGGGGGAGGGTGGGCAGAGCAAAGAGAGCAGTGGGGTGGATGGCGGATAGGCACATCTGGTGGTGGTGATTTGGGAGAAGGGTGGGGGAGGTTGAACGAGAGAAAGAAACGGAAAGGGAACGGGGTACAGGTAAATGGACGGGGGTACGGGAAGGGAGAGTGGGTGAGGAGAAAGGGGAGGGGTAAAGTAAAGGGAGGGAGAGGGGTCATAGGTAAGGGGGAGGAAAAGGGATAAGGAAGGGGAAAGGGGAAAGCGGTAGGAAGGGGAGAGGGCAAGCGTAGCGGCAAGGGTAAAGGGAAGTGGGGTTGGGTTAAAGGTGGGGGAGGGGGTAAATGAAAGGTGAGCTCGCAAGGGGAAAGAGAGGGGGCAGGGGGAGGGATTAAGATGGTTCTGAAAATGGTGCATTGGCAAGCGGTGTGGCAGTGCGCGTGGGTGGAAGTGGGTGTGAGAAGAGCAAGCAGGAGCAGAGCGGAGCTGGAAGGGTCAGGGATGAGCGGAGGGGTGGGAAGAAAGGATTTGGGCATGAGCCCATCAGCAACCCTCCCTTCAACGGTCCCTCACAGTCCTTGGCTTGGAGTAACTCTCACACATATTCCCCTCCCATGGCGACACCTCAACGCCTCTCACACACCTCAACGCCTCTCACACATCGCAACGCCTCTCACACATCGCAACGCCTCTCACACATCGCAACGCCTCACACACACAACCTCTCACACACATCAGCCTCACCCCCCGTCCACCCCCGTTGGCGAATTCGACCTTGCCAATTCCTTACCAGCCCAAGAGCAGCCCCCCCTTCACGCCCCCCACCCGCCCTCCACCCCCCTCTCTACTCCGCCGACCCTACACCCCCCCAACGCCACCGACCCTACACCCCCCCAACGCCACCGACCCTACACCCCCCCTACGCCACCGACCCTACACCCCCCCAACGCCACTTGCGCTGCTTGGAGGCGTCCCCGCCACCCGTCTCGTCGCCTGCCGCAGCGCCTGCTGCCTCCGCCGCTCCTTCTCCCTCTCCTTCTCCATTTCCTTGTTTATCCAAATTCTTATATTACTTTATGTAATTGATTGTGTCTCCATCCCTCTCCTGTTGTGCTTGCCCAGGGTCGCTAATCTTGCCAACGTGACTGATCAAATTTTGCGGAACCTGCGGCTTCACTGTCGGTCGCCGAGCCGCCACCAGTAACAGAAGACCCAACCTCCGCCTTGACTCGCACGATCGCCTACTAAAACCACGGTTCCGTGCTTCCAGTCGCTCTCCTGAAACTGAAGCCGGGCCATCCTCAGATTAGATGTTCGCTCCAAGGTACGTGTGGGTGAGGAATCTCCGTTTCCGTTCGCTATAACGTTCGCTATACCGTTCGCTATACGCTATACCGTTCGCTATACCGTTTGCGATGTGCCACAGAGGCAGCGATGCTGCCAGTCTAGCCACTGCCACGCGAACAGCCAAGAATTACTTGATACGCGAACTTGAGCAATAAGAAATCCAATGTACTTGGTTCCTCGTGACCAGGAAAAACAAATCATAGTAATTTGTGACGGGGGATGATAAATGTCTCTGTAGGCGGCTTGGGAAGGAGAGGTGGGTCACACTATTGGCTGGAGCGTGGGCCCCGAATGAGAGGGAACAGCAAGAGTATTGTTCCAGAATTACGGAAGTGACAGTCTAGGGGGCATTCGAATTGGATGTAGGAGCAGCCAAAAAGCATTGCTCTTCCTATTCGAGCTGGCAAAGGTTGAGCCGCCATAGCTCGGCAACAAGGAAAGCAACGAACTTGACGACGCGACGGCACTTTGCTTTCACTCTGCGCCGAGCAGGTTGGAACTTGGACTTTCGCGATTTCAATCAAGGCTGGTAACAAACCGAAACCAGGATTTGTGATTCGCCAGGCTATCGGCGGGACCAGCGATTTCGAGCCAACTGTTGTACACATGTCCCGGCAGACCAATCCTGAGCAGTGCCCTCATCTCCCTCCTCATCCATGGTGGTTTGGAAATTCCCCTTTCTCGAAGGCTGGAAACCAGCCGAATCTAGGGTTTGTGATTCGCCAGGCCATCGGCGGGACCAGCAATTTTGTTTTCGAGCCTACACGCATGTCAGGACGGACCAGGCTGGGCTTTCCCGAGGCTCCAGACTGATGCTGGGGGAAACGAACCCCTGCGCTGGTGTGATCCTGAAGTGGCCCAGCTAGTTAGCTGGTTCACTTCCGAAAGATGAGGTCCCGGGATCAAATCCCCCCTGCGGCGTGTTCTGCCAGCCCCCCAGAAGGGGGTTACACAGGTGCTCATCTGGGAGTGGATAGAACAACCTCGTTGACCCAGCGAGGAGTGTAAACAAATGGGGAGGCGGGTTACGACCGACAGCCAGGTGTGGTTAACACCCAGAGGGGTTTCCCCCCCTCCTTTAACCTTTAAAGCCCGCGCCTAGAATGGCAAGGGTTCAGGATTACTGAACTTGAAAGGGGGTTGGGCGAAGGATGACGAGAGCGCAATTCGCCGGAAAGAGGTGGCGAAGGTGGGGTGCTTCGAAGTTTTTCGCATTGTACAGGTATCTAGTTCAGGAAACTTGAACAAACACAAGCGACAAACAAAACCAAACCACCATCCACGCAAGTCACACCACCAGCTTTCTATGATCGCGGACATGGCAGGAGCCTACTGATACGCAGCTCAACAACCAGCAATGCACTCGATGTCAGAATATTATGCTCTAGCCTGTAGTGGGGTGCTCTATAGCGAGTACAACCCTTCTAGGGTTTGCTATTTGTATGCCCATTCTTGCTAGTGAAACCCCTCCTTTGCTCATTTCTCTCTTGCCTAGCTAGGGTTTACCTAGCTATGGCTCCTACTTGTGCCTACTATTCTAACATGCTATCAGAGCGGTTACGCTCCTGGCCTGTGGGCCCGCCTGCTTCCGCTGCCTTCCTGTGTGTCGCGCGTCCCGTGGCGCGCGATGTTCGTTTTTTCTTCCCGCCGCGCGCTCGGGGCGCGCGGCGGTTTTCTGCCCGCCGTGCGCCCCGAGGCGCGCGGCGGTTTCTGTCAAACATTGCATGTTTATATTGTCTAGGCTGTAGTGGGTTACACCTTAGGGGGTACACAAAGTTAGGGTTTCCTACTTGTACCAAACTCTGTGCTAGTTCATTTCATTCCTGCTCAGTTATTCTGACATGGTATCAGAGCAGGTCCTTCGCTAGGACTGTTCTCAGGGCCCACCGTACGATACCTACCTACCTACCTACTTACCCGAGCGCGTTCTTAGCGTCTCCCTCGTAGCGCCCTCGCGAGCGCTACCTTTTTTTTCCCGGCCCCGCTGGCCCCGTCGATTGCGATCGCACCTACCGGCCCCGTTGGCCCTCTAGCGAACCGCCCGCGCACCGCCCGCGAACCGCCCGCGAACCGCCCGCGAACCGCCCGCGAACCGCCCGCGCGGCCTGCGCGCCGCCCGCGAACCGCCCGCGAACCGCCCGCGAACCGCCCGCGCGGCCTGCGCGCCGCCCGCGAACCGCCCGCGAACCGCCCGCGAACCGCCCGCGAACCGCCCGCGCGGCCTGCACGCCGCCCGCGAACCGCCCGCTACCCGCTGCCGGCCCGCGCGCTGCTTGCGCGGCCCGCAAGCAGCCTACTGCCGGCCCGCTGCTGCCGCTAGTGCGCACCCGCAGCCGCCGCCGCACGCACCCGCTGCCGGCCCGCCGCTGCCGCCCGTACGCACCCGCAGCCGCCGCCGCACGCACCCGCTACCGGCCCGCCGCTGCCGCCCGTGAGCACCCGCAGCTGCCGCCGCACGCCCTCGCCTGCCGGCCCGCCGCTGCCGCCCGTGCGCACCCGCAGCCGCCACCGCACGCGCTCGCTGCCGGCCCGCCGCTACTGACTGTCCGCACCTGCAGCCGCCACCGCACGCCGCTACTGCCGGCCTACCACCGCATCCCGTGCGCCCCTGCGACTCCTGCTAGTGCGTCTTTACAGCTACTGCGGCTCTACTTTGTTTACTACTGCTGCTACTGCTACTATCGCTATGGCTAGCCCTCCCGTTCTAGCTTTCGACGCCGAGGGCCGTCCGGTGAAGTTCGACACCTGGCTCGATGACCTACACCTGTTCCTACAGCTCACGGCCAAGGAGGATATTTCTCTGTACGACCATGCTCTCGGCCACGCTACTGCCCCTCTTACTACTGCTACCCCCACTGAGCGCTCACAGTGGCAGACCCGTGACGCGCACGCTCGCTTCGCCATACGCAACTCCCTGCCGCTAGATGAGCGCGAGCACTTCGGCCAGTGCAAGACTGCTAAGGAACTGTACACCGCTGTCGTTGCCCGCTACTCCTCACCCGCTTCTGCCACGCTAGGCCGCCTCACTCTCCCCTACCTGTTCCCCGACCTGGCCTCCTTTCACACTGTCGCAGACCTCATCACCCACCTTAAGACTAGTGAGGCCCGCTTTCGCGCTGCCATGCCTGACGAGTTCCTCGCTAGCAACCCCCCCCCGCTCTGGATCACTCTCTACCACATCGTCACGCGCCTCCCTGACTCTCTCCGCGCAGTCAGGGACCACTTCCTCTCTCGCTCCCCCACCGAGCTCACCGTAGCCCTCCTCGAGAAGGAACTGCTTGCAGCTGAGGCCAGTATCGTCGCTGTAGGCACCTCTCGTGGCGACCCTCGCGGCCCCTTCTTTGAGGGGTGTTCCCCTTCCCCCCTCCTCCCCTCTGTCGCCTCTGCTGCTGCTGTCGACCTCCTTGGTGCTGAGAAGGTCGGGACTGCGTCTGCTTCGGGCGGGCGCCGCAGGAGCAAGGGGGGCAGGGGTGGGGGTGGCGGCGGAGGAGGCGGGGGTGGAGGTGGTGGCGGTGGAGGCGCGACTGGGGAGGCTAGTGGCGGTAGTGGGGGAGGTGACAGCAACGGTGGGAGTGGTGGCAGGGGCGGAGGCGGCGGCGGAGGCGGAGGTGGTCGTGGCAGCGGCAGGGGTGGAGGTGGCCGGGGCGGAGGCGGAGGAGGTGGTGGTCGTGGAGGCACGGGCGGAGGCCAGAGTCAGCAGCCTTCCCCGACGCTTCAGGCCGCCCGTGAGTGGTATGCGCAGCGCGGTTTTACCTGCACGTATGTTATTCGCACAGGCGACCGCACTGGCCAGACGTGTGGGAGGCCGCACCAGACGCAGCGCTGCTTCGCGCGCCTCAACGACGCGTGGCGCACCCAGTTTCCTGACGCCACTGAGCTGCCGCGCTGGGCTGATCTGGAAAAGAGGGGTGTTGATATCTGGGCTCTAGACTTTGATGCTATTCTCACTGCCATGTATGCAATGTCTATTAGTGGAGAGGGTGCTCAGTACTTGCGTGTTCCGCCCGACCCGGGCATTCAGGCCAGCCCAGCTGCTGCTCTAGGTGCTAGTGTGTCTGCTCCCACAGGTCCTGCTGCAGCAGCTGCCCTAGGTGCTAGTGCGTCTGTGCCCCCTGGTACTGAGTCGACTGCTGCACTGCACACCTTCACACTGGACTCAGGTGCTTCTCGCTCTTTCTTTCGTGACCGCACTGTCCTTGAGCCACTAGCTCGGCCGGTTGCTGTCTCTCTTGCTGACCCCTCTGGGGGTCCGGTCATTGCGACCTCCTCCACTACACTTCCGTGTCCAGCGGTTCCGTCCGGCACGCTCTCAGGTCTCTACCTCCCCTCGTTCTCTACGAACTTGGTGGCGGGCTGTGCTCTGCAGGACGGGGGTGTTCACCAGTTCACCCCTGCCTACGAGCGTGTGACACATTGCACGTGTGCTCGGACGGGCCGCCACCTGGCTACTTTCACTCGGGAGCCGGGGTCGGACCTGTACACACTGACCACTGAGTCCCCTCAGGTAGCTGCGTCTGCGTCTGCGTCTGCGTCAGGTCAGCTGTCCGCCCCCTGCTCATGTCGCTCTCTTGCGCATGAGACTGTCCTCTGGCATCACCGCCTTGGTCACCCGTCTGTGCAGCGCCTTCGGGCCATGCACAAACGGAACCTGCTGAAGGAGCGGTACGAAGTACGGTCGCGGCCGCGTAGCGTCTCCAGAAGCAGCAGGGACACCAGTGGCAGCCCCAACGCCCGAGTCCTCAGCACCAGCAGCAGCTCCAACGCCCGGGTCCTCAGCACCAGTAGGAGCTCCAGCGCCCGAGTCCTCAGCACCAGCAGCAGCGCCACCGGTCGGGTCCTCAGCACCAGCAGCAGCCCCAACGCCCGGGTCCTCAGCACCAGCAGCAGGGCCACCGGTCAGGTCCTCAGCACCAGCAGCAGCGCCACCGGTCGGGTCCTCAGCACCAGCAGCAGCTCCAACGCCCGGGTCCTCAGCACCAGCAGCAGCTCCAGCCCCCGGGTCCTCAGCACCAGCAGCAGCTCCAGCGTCCGGGTCCTCAGCACCAGCAACAGCACCACCGCTCGGGTCCGCAGCACCAGGAGCACCACTACGAAGACTGCAGCGCCGCGTGTACCACTCGCGGATCACCATCACCCTGACTCAGTCACACATGGTGCAGCAGGTTCTCCAGCGCTTCCGCTTCACGTACTCCTCGCCTCAGTCCACTCCTCTGCCTACCGGTCACTCGCTCTCAGCTCTGCCTTCGGATGAGTCCGTAGAGCCGAGTGGCCCGTATCCAGAGCTTGTGGGCTGCCTCATGTACCTGATGACCTGCACTCGACCTGACCTTGCATACCCTCTTAGCATCCTAGCACGCTATGTCGCTCCTGGCCGTCACCGGAAGGAGCACATGGATGCCGCTAAGAGGGTGTTGCGCTACTTGTGCAGTACGTCGGGCATGGGGCTTGTGCTTGGAGGGCGAGACCGGGTTGTTCTCACAGGGCACTCAGACGCTTCTTGGGCAGACGACCAGGCTACTCAGCGGTCGTCCCAGGGTTACACCTTCAGCCTTGGCTCTGGCTCAGTTTCTTGGCGTTCTACTCGCTCTTCTTCTGTTCTCAGCTCGAGTTGTGAGGCTGAGATCTACGCCACAGCCATGGCTGCTCAGGAGCTACGCTGGCTGACCTACCTGCTGACCGACCTCGGAGAGCGGCCTCGTTCTCCTCCAGTGCTGTACGTCGACAACAAGGCTGCCATTGCCTTGTGTGAGGAGCACAGACTGGAGCACAGAACGAAGCACATCGCTCTGCGGTACTTCCTTGCTCGAGAGCTGCAGCAGCGTGGTCAGCTTTGTCTGCGTTACGTGGCCACGGAGGCCAACACTGCTGATGTGTTCACCAAGGCGCTTCAGCCTTGTGACCATCAGCGCTTTTGCACTCTGTTAGGCCTTGTACCTACTGGGCCTCACTTGCTTACCTCTTGACCTTACTTGTACTGTGATCACTGTATATATATGCCTACTTGTTTACTTTTGCTAGGTTGTGATCACTGTATCTCTTGCTTTGTTATAAACCTGCATGTGAGTGACCGCTTGCTTGTGCTCGGAATTTGTGTGGAATCCTTGAGATCCACCCTGAGCTTGCTTTGCTTTGCTTTGACTGGTCTTGTGACCCTGTGGTTGTCTCCCACTGCGCCTATGGGGGTGTGTCAAACATTGCATGTTTATATTGTCTAGGCTGTAGTGGGTTACACCTTAGGGGGTACACAAAGTTAGGGTTTCCTACTTGTACCAAACTCTGTGCTAGTTCATTTCATTCCTGCTCAGTTATTCTGACGGTTTCCCACCGTCGAAGCGCCCCCCGTCGCCCGTCGAAGCGCTCCCCCCCGTCGCCCGTCGAAGCGCCCCCGTCGCCCGTCGGAGCGCCCCCCGTCGCCCGTCGAAACGCCCCCGTCGCCCGTCGAAGCGCCCCTGGGACCCGCGCGCGGCCCGTACGGGCTGCGCCAGGCCCGCGCGCGGCCCGTACGGGCTGCGCCAGGCCCGCGCGCGGCCCGGGCAGCCCGCGCGCGCCTCGTCCGGCCTGCGGCAGGCCCGTGCGCGCGCCTCGTCCGTCCCCCGAGCTTCTGCCGGCGCCCCACCCCCGCTACTGCCCGCGTTCCTGTGTTAGGGTTTGGGGGTGGAGGGTATGGGGGTGCCGTGAGTGTGAGCCGTCCCCTGCTCCTCCTCCTCCTCCGTCTCCCACAGCTGCAGCTGCCGCTGAGGGGGGTGGGTGTGTGGGGAGCCGAAGGAGTGGTGCTAGGGGGGTGACGTGGGAGTGGAGTTAGGGGTTGCAGCAGGGGGTGTGTGTTGGGGGGTGTGGGACAGTTGGAGGAGGTTGGGTGGAGGCAGCCGTCGTGTCGTCTGCAGCGCCTGTATTCCGGGGTTCTGATAGCCACCGGTAGCTCAGAGAGCCGGTTGCACCTGTCGCCCGTGGGTCCGTTGCTCCTGTCGCTGCTGATCAGACGCAGAGCCTGTTACTCCTGTATTCCGGGGCCCTTGCTCCCGGTAGCCACTAGAGCTGCACCAGAGCCGTCTGTTGCCCGTGTGTCTGCAGCTTCAGTCGTCGCCTCCACTCCTCTCTCCCCTCGCCAGCCCTCCTCCTCCTCACTTGCCCTCTGTGACTACCTCTAGCTTTGCTCATAATTGTGAACTTTAAACTATTGCTTCTTGAACTTGTGCTCAGAATGCGTGGTGACATTGTGATCCACCCTGAGCTTGTACTGCTTTGCTTGCTCTGCTGATTACACCCCACTTTGGCTATGGGGGTGTGTCAGAATATTATGCTCTAGCCTGTAGTGGGGTGCTCTATAGCGAGTACAACCCTTCTAGGGTTTGCTATTTGTATGCCCATTCTTGCTAGTGAAACCCCTCCTTTGCTCATTTCTCTCTTGCCTAGCTAGGGTTTACCTAGCTATGGCTCCTACTTGTGCCTACTATTCTAACACTCGACGTGTATGACCTACTGTCAAACATTGCATGTTTATATTGTCTAGGCTGTAGTGGGTTACACCTTAGGGGATACACAAAGTTAGGGTTTCCTACTTGTACCAAACTCTGTTCTAGTTCATTCATTCTTCGTTCCAATTCTCCTTCGTAAACCCTAACTCCTAGTTCTAGAGCACACCCACCTACCTCCTAGTGTGGGCCTAGGCTACTAAGCCTAGGCCCCACACCTACGATTCTAACACCTACCACATGCATTCGGTTTGTACCTACTAGACGAATTCTAAGGACGATCGGATACTATCTGGCGTACGATATGCCTTCCCCCTCTACAAATACGACGGACATGGACGTCCACGCATCGCCTCCGGTGTGGGTTGGGGGGGGGCTCGACGCGGTGCAGCTTTTGCGCAACTGCGAAGAGCAGGTAAGGAGCAAATTTCCCTGCGAGAGGCTGCTGGATGCATCGACCTTGTGAGATGATTACTCACTTTGTGTCCTCGTCACTACCATCAGGCGGTCAACAATTGCCAGTGGATGCGGGAGGATGCACGGGTGGCACAGATGAGGAGAGGGGCGAAATGCAGACAACGGAAGAGGAGACAGGCTGCGAGATAGCTGAAGGAGGGGAACCTGGACCTTTCAACGATGATACGGCGCCGTCCATCGTCAGTGGGGCAACAACTGTCCCGCCCCCGACACCCACGGAACCCTCATCCATTCCAGTTCTTGAGTAAGATCGGAACGGCGTGTATCTTCGATTGGATTTCAAGAGAGGTGCATCCGATCTCATGTGCTATGATTCATACACATCCCCCCGATTCAAAAGTTACTCTACCGTTTACCCTCACTCTAACATTTCCCTTGCGTGTCTCCTCATTGTGAATATTCTTGTCCAGGCCATCCTGCAATCAACACCACACGGTGGCTCAACGACCGGTCCTCAGGTACTGGCCTGCCAATCCACAAGTTGACGCGATCCCTGAAAAGCGGGTATGTCTGGTCGAGCCGCGAAACTTGGTGGGGTTTTTCCGTGGATGTCGTCTTGTCTGTTCGCATAAAGCGGGGTGCGACGGCGAGATGACGTTGAGGTCGTGGCGATTTTCATGGGCATCAATAGGGTTGCTTTGGCACTGTAACTCATGTGCACATTCGGTCGAGTTTTGGTCCTGTACGAGTAGAACCATTGAGAAAAAGCGAGCCACTGGTGGAGCACGTCCGCCCATTCTCCAGTCAAAATTCATGGCAGCCTTTGCCTTAGGGGGATTAGGATATCACCACATGTGGGAGTTTTGTCGGACCTTTGGCATCCCTTCGCCAGCCAAAGCCACAGTCTATAAGCACCTGAGCGATGATGAAGGTCTATGGAAAGCAATCATAAAGGAAGCAGAAAGGTCGATGCTGGAGGTGCGTGCGGAAATGCTGAAACGCGGGATACAGGGGGAATTTGTCATGGTAGATGGACGATGGTCTCACGTGAGAGAAGGAGAGTGGTGCACAGTATCATTCATGGACAGCATAACACGGAAGATACTGTACGTCTCGACAACACAAAAGCATGTCCATGACCCGTCATCTGTGAGGTTGGAGAGAATTGCGTTTGACAAGGGAGTCGACGAACTAGCGGCGGAGGGTTTTGTGGTGGAGGGGATAGTTTCAGATCAGGGAACCACGTTCAAGGGAGCTGCTGCCGATCGTAAACTGAATCACCAGGTAGACACGTGGCATGTGAAGAAGACACTGTACAACTTATTTCGAAAGGAATTACAGGACGCGGTACGGGCACCCGTGGCGGTGGAGAATGCTACTAGGATCGAAGAGTTATGGATTGCTACGGTCGAAGCGCTGAAGCAGTGGTTGAAAAACAAAGGGCTTCTTCAACAAAGCAAGGCGACGCTGAAGGAGAGTTTGGTGGAGTCAGTGTGCGAAGCCATGGGTGCTTTTCCCTATGTGAAGATGACACAAGACGATGCAAAGTGGAAGCATGTGGAGTTGCGGAAAGTGCGACGGCTTGGTGGTAGTGGCGCTGTGGTACATGTTCCAGTGCACTACGGAGAAGCGCCCGGCGCACAACATGGGAGTCCTACACAATATCCAAGTGGGGGGGGACCGATGGGCATGTACACGACCTACGAGAATCCAGTGGAGGGATGGTGGAGGTTCAGTGGAGAGATGTCGAGGAGCTCTGGACATATGATGTGCATCCTCTGCGTGGCGTACAGCCATCGTCACTCGCCTCTTCTCTGGTTGTGCGTGCGCACACGGGGACGCACGTGCATTCCCATTTCATCAGAGAAAGCACTCCATGGACCTCGGCCGACCTCGATGCAGGTGAGTATGAGATGCGCCCCTTGTTTAGTACATTCGTTGGCACCATATATAGCAATAACCACCTTATTGACGCCTAACTTGCAGGACATGAGGGAGCGGTTGGGGATCCTGGTACGTGTGATGAAGACAGAGCTGGGTGTGCAGCTGAATCTACAGCACCACTACGTTGGACAAAGCGTCGGAAACGAAAACGGGATGGTGATGACCAGACTGCAGATGATGAAAAGGTGACTGTGGCTTCACGCTTTGCTTCGCACTTTCATTATGTCATGATGAGATGTGCTGCACGGAAGGCGGCAGGGAACGCGATGACACCGGAAGATGTGGCTTTCGAGCTGGGGCTTGCAGCCAACCATTGGGCGGGGGATCATTCAGGGTGTGGCCATGGGGGGCGTACATCTCGTTGCGTGACGGAGAAGTGGGGCAATGAGACTGCGATTTACGAGAAAGGCTCGGAGACGCACAAGGCAGTGCAGGATTGGCTTGCGAAGAGATGCGGGCCAGACAAGGTGAAATCGTTCGTCCATGGTGCGTCTAGTTCCATAAACGAATCTTTCCATTCAGTCATCCTCAAATACGCTCCGAAGAGGATTCGCTTCCGTGGAAGTTTCGAAGCGCGAATGGCGCTTGCTGTTCTGCACTGGAATAATTCCATGGATCGGTTAGTGACCGCGTATCGCACGCGCCAACGACAGGTTACACGGATTCGCCGTGGCAACAAGGATCGGAGCTTAACACCAATGGATTGGTCATGGCTTGATGGCATAATGGAGTCGTGGCTCAAAACCTTGAGTGGGGAGGCAGACGATGAGACGGGCGGGGAGCCGACGAGTCCTATTCGTCCAGATGCCACGGAGAGCACCACCAGCGCCCAAGAGGGTTTGGATCCTACCACGCCTGCACCACCGCATGAGGGTAGAGACCCCCCCCGTCCATTGACGCGATCACGGACAAGACGTTGTCTGAGTAAGTTGTGTCCCGTTACATTCGCAACATGCTTACTCTCCTCTCTCCTCATAACCTCTTGTCAGAATACTTACCAAATAACAAGATGGTAACACCACTCCTTTTGCAATTGTGATGTAGGTGACATCTCAAACTTCCCACGCTAAGCGTGGCCGACCCTCTCTCGGCGTTCGTCGTGGACCAAAGATACCCTTCCGCATACCACGCCAACACATGAAGCCGGTAAGTCACCAACCCCCCATATCACCGCCATCCATCACCACTTCTTTGCAAACAGCTCATTGCACACACCCTTGTTCACTTCCTCCCCGTTGTCGCCCCCCTGTCATATGTCAACTATCGTGCCATTTCCTTAGCCCATGCAGACCTGGAGTGCTCTTGTTGAGGCGGTATCCCAGCCACCACTTCAGCTGCAGCAGCCCCCTCCCATCCCCCTCCCATCCCCTGGCCATCCCCCTCCCATCCCCCTCCCTTCCCCCTCCCATCCCCCTCCCATCCCCCTCCCATCCCCCTCCCATCCCCCTCCCATCCCCCTCCCATCCCCCTCCCATCCCCCCCCCATCCCCCTCCCATCCCCCTCCCATCCCCCTCCCATCCCCCTCCCATCTGTTGAGCTGAGATAGCCCCTTAGGATCTTTTCAAGGGAGAACTCTGGGTGGGATAGTGTTGTAATAGCGGAAGCGTTTAACAAAGTTTGTGAACCACCTTGCGCTGGTATGTGAGGGCAAAGTAGATTGATTATAGCAAGGAAGTACAAGATTATATAATAATGCAAGGAGTATGAAAGGATGCAGTTTGTAACTACTTTACTGTTGCTGTTGCGGTTCGATACAGTACGACTCGGGCAACTGCTCTGTAACGAGTCAGTTGTGTGTCCTTAACTGTCGCGCTGTATTTGTCAGGTCAAAGGTCGCTTGACCTTTGACTTTCGCGTAACCTCCGGTAACCTCTCAACCTCCGAAGGTTGACTCGCGTTTGTTTCGATACTGCTTGCTTCGCTTCTGGTGCGATGTTTCGACACGACTGAAGCGCTTAAGATTCACTGTTTCCAACACTCCCCTTCGCTTCTGGAGTGTCGTTGCTGATGACGTGGCTCTGTCCAGTCAGCAGCATGCAGTACTCGAATTTCTGCTTTCCGAGTTTCTTGGTCAAATAATCGGCTGCCATCTCGGACGTGGGACAGTATGACAGCTGAAGTCTCCCCTTCTCGATCTCGTCCTTCACGAAGAAGTAGCGCAGGGCGATGTGTTTCGTCCTGTTCGCGAAGCCGTTCTTGTTGGCGATGCGAATTGCAGACTGGTTGTCGCAGAACAGGGTGAAGTTGGGTAACTCAGCTAACTTTGCTTCTTCCAGCAGCTCGCGAAGATAAAGGCCTTCCTTGGTGGCTGAGCAGAGTGCGATATATTCTGCCTCAGCTGATGATAACGCGATTAACTCCTGCTTGCTCGACTGCCAGGAGATAGGTCCGATAGGTTCGAGGCGGTAGACGTAGCCGGTACGTGAGCGCCTGTTGTCGGAGTCGCCGGCGTGATCGGCGTCGACATAGCCGATTAGCTTAGTTGGTGTAGCTGCGTTCTTGTGGTAGGTTAGGCCGATCGTCGCGGTGCTGATGAAGTAGTGAAGAGCGCGGTCAAGTTCCGCCAGATGTTCTGCTTCAGGCTTCTTGAGGTAGGTGGCGAGTTGACTTGCGGAGTATGAGAGGTCGGGACGGCAAGTGACGGCTGCGAAGAGGAGGCATCCGAGCTTCCTCTGATAGTCGCGTATGCCGGCTGGTTTGAGTAGAGTGGATCGTCCCTTCTCTGTTCCTGTTGTGTAGCGGTAGGGCGTGGAGATGGCGGTTGGTGTGAGAGCGAAGCGTTTAGCGATAGTGTCGGCGTATTTCTCGGCGCTGAGATAGATCGCATCTTCTTCTTCTCGGATGTTGAGGCCGAGGTACTGTGTGACGGTAGACGAGACCGTGAGTGTGAGGTCTTTCTGCAGCTCCCCTTCGAACCAGGTTGCGATGCCGTCGGTTGACCCGATGTAGAGGAGATCGTCCACGTAGACGATTAACAGGACGTAGTCGTTGTTCTTAGTGAGTCGATACATGCCTTGGTCGTGCGGGAGTTGCTTGAAGCCGATGCGGATGAGACGAGCGTGCAGGTATTGCTGCCATAGTCGTGGGGCTTGTTTGATCCCGTAAAGCGACTTGAGCAGCTGGCAGACATGCGTGGAATCTGTGTTGGAGCCGTGCGGCAGCTCCACAAAAATTTCTGCGTCAACAGGTGCGTAGAGAAAGGCGTTTGCGACGTCGATTTGTCGTAGCTTTTTCTTCTTCATGGCGGCGATCGCGAGGAGAATGCGTAGTGAGGTGTGTCGGCTGACCGGAACAAAGGGTTCGGTGAAGTCGCGTCCGTGCTCTTGGTCGAAGCCGCGTACGACCCAGCGCGCCTTGAATTTGTCGATGGTGCCATCTGCTTTCGTCTTCACGCGGAAGACCCATTTTCCGGTGAGAATGGTCTTGTTTCGTGCTACACCGATAGGAACGATTTTCCAGGTGTTGCGTTCTTCTAGCGCTTTCAGCTCCTTGTCCATGGCTTCACGCCATTTTTCCCTATGTTCCCCCCCCAGAGCCTGCTGAATCGTTGCAGGCTCTTTAGGAATGGCGGCGCCGTGGACCGCGGTGACGAGCCCGAGTATCTGGAGTCCACTCTGTGTGTAGCGGGGGAGTGTGGTGTCCTCGGGATAGACTGCCTCGTCTCCAGCTTCTGGATCAGGTGCGAAGTTGGGCCCTATGCGTTCTGCTTCGTTGGTGTTGACTTCAGCAGGTGTAACGTAACCGTTGTCGGCGAAGTGGTAGTAGGTTTCGGCGTTGACGCTTTCGCGAGGGTTATCTTCGTCCATCGGTACGTCCACTGAGCAGTAGGGAAGAGGTCCGGCTTCTTCCGAGGCTCCTTCCACGTTCTGCTCGTCCCAGTCAGCTTCGTCTTCTGCCGAAGCGAAGGCTCGATTGCCACGGAAGCCACCTGTGGGGTCTCGATTTTCGTCCAGGTTGGCAAGGTATGTTGGCAGTGTGAGCCGTTCGTAGAAAATGACATCACGTGCTGCTACTGTTTCCTTGGTGTGGATGTCGAAGATTTTCCACGCGTTGTAATGTTTTTCGATGCCCAGGTGTAGTCCCCACTGTGCGCGTTGGGAGAATCGGCCGGCTCGTGCAGATGGGGGTCGGTACTGTACCATGCAGCCGAAGACTCGTAACATTTTTGTGCTGCCCAGTTTCCCTGTCCACAGCAGATGCGGTGATGTGTTGTTCGGGAGTGACGACGAAGAAAGCAAGTTGTGCAGCATCACGGCGTGGTCCATTGCTTCGGGCCACTGGTGGTTGGGTAGCCGCATGCCACGTAACAGTTTGCGCATGGTGTTCTGCAGAGTCCTGTTCATCCTTTCTGCTACACCCTGCTGTTGATGGGCGTAGGGAAGGGAGATGAGTCTCTTGATTCCCTTCTCCGCCAGATACTGCTTGAACCGCTGTGACGAGTATTCTCCTCCTCCGTCTGATTGGAAACTTTTGAGCTTAGCTCCCGATTCCCGTTCTGCTGCTGGAAGCCATGCCACGAAAGCCTCGAAAGCCATGTCGCGACTTGGTAAGTTTAGGTGCCAGACGTAACGTGTAGCGGCGTCGATGAAGGTGATGGTGTAGTTATACGCGTTTTGTCCGGGTTCGCGGTTGTACAAGATGTCGCTGTACACTTTCTCGAGTGGTGCATATGCAGGTGCGCTTGGGTTGTGATGCGAGACGAAGGGCTGATGCGGTAAGTCAGCTTCGGGGCAGGTGAAGCACGTTCCTCGAGCTCGCTGAAGTTCTCTGCCGTCGGTCAGTAAGAGTGAATCCTTGTCAAGTACTCCAGCTCTTATCGTGTTGTTTAATACTGTGTTGCTTGGGTGTCCCATTCTTGCGTGCCAGGTTTCTTCATTGGCGCGGTGTCCTGGCGAGCGTCGGTACATGTCGGAGTTGGAGTAGAAGCCGGCGATGATGTTCGCGCTTCTGTGAACTTCCCGTGGTGCCGGGTTGAGCTGCTGCGCCGGTGTTGGCGGCGTCTCGTCGATGAAGGGCTGTGCCGTTGAGGGACCGGCGACTGGTGTTGATGTTTCTGCTGCTGCTGATGTTGTCTCTGCTGCTGCCGATGTTGTTTCTGCTGCTGCTGATGTTGTCTCTGCTGCTGCTGATGTTGTCTCTGCTGCTGCCGATGTTGTCTCTGCTGCTGCCGATGTTGCCTCTGCTGCTGCCGACTGCTGAATTGTCGCTAACGCCCTTGTTCTCTCTGTTTCAGGAATGGTGTGCGAGTACCAGAAACCGCTCGGACTGAAGTCTGGATCAAGATCTGGAGGATGTGTCCAGTTGGTGAAGTTTACGATGGCGTCGCTGTCGGCCGTGCCAAGATCGGGAACGAAGTCGAGAACGAAGACGTTGTTCTTGAGGACCGCCTTCCCGATGTAGAGACCTCCCCTTCCGTGGTACAGCTTGAACTCCTGAGTTGTGCTGTCTGCTTCAAGATGAATGCCCTTCGCCATCAACTGACTGACGCTCAGTAAGTTGTAGCCCAAGCCCTCTGCGATTAGGACCTTGGACATCTGCAGAATAACATTTGTCTCTCGTGACTGAAGTTGAACAACTCCTTGTCGTCGTGTGCGCAGGTTCTGATTGTTGGCGACGGTGATGACAACTTCCCGTTGAAGCTGGTACTCTCGCTGCACGAAGCGTCCTGAAGAACACATGTGTTGCCCGCAGCAACTGTCCAAGAACCACGTGTTCTTTCCTGATGGCTCGTTTTGGGCGATGGCTGCGTAGGTTGGATTCGGTTGAAGTGCTTCGCGGCGAGGTGTCGTTTCATCGAGCTGTTCTTCTGGTGAGTAGTATGGTGGTGATTCCGTGACGCAAGAGTCACTCAGTCTTGCCATGCAGCTAACGATGTTTCTTGCTCCTTGTGCAGGTTGTCCCGTTGAGGTCGTTGAAGCTTGAATTTGAGTCGTCGGGTTCGCCTGTGTTGACGCAACTTGATTGCTTGAAGGCCGTAGATGCCGCTGCGGAGTTGTTGACGGGTGACGGTTTGGGCAATGTGTGCGCGGGTGCCCTGAGGTTTTGCAGATGTGGCAAAAGGGAGGTACTGGCTTCGGTTGCTGCTGTCGGTCGATTGTTGTAGTTGTTGTAACGTCGCTGAGTGTGGAAGGCAAATTCTGATGCTGTTGTCTTCTTCCTGTGTCGTTCTTCTTGCAGGTCCATGTCCTGCTGCTCGGCGTGGATTTCGGCGCAGAGTGCTGCTTCAGAAATTCTCCCGTGGGCTCGAAGAATGGCTTTGGTGGCGCGCCATTGAGGACCGAGACCACCAATGATGACCGTCACGAAGGCGTCCTCGGAGATCGATCCTCCGCATCGAAGAAGCTTGTCGCGCAGTTCGCGACATCGGCTGATATACGTCATCCCTTTTTCTCCCGGTTTCATTTCAACTGTTGTCAACTGCGCCATTAACTTGCTTTGGTTTACGCTGTCTGTTGCTTGATACAGGCTCTTCAGGTGGCTGTACGCGAGCTCAGCGGAGTTGCCGTAACCCCGGTAAGAACGTATGTTCTGCTGCTGAGTTGGTGTGACGTTCCTCAGCAGAATCGTATACGCCATCATCGATTGATACGTGTACTGCTGTTTCTCATACTGTGTGCCGTTTGCTGGATATTGCAGGGACCCGTCGAAGAAGCCGAGTATCTGCGCGCCTTCCATCATTAACTCAAACTCGAATGACCAGGTGAAGAAGTCATTTCCGTCGAAAGGTCTTGATGTCTGCAGTTTTAGAACGTGCGCGAACTGTGATTGCACTTGTAACGCGTCCAGTGGCTTGTCTTGTGCAGGTGAAGATTGCGGCATGAAGCTGATCGACCCGCGCTCGTACGGGGCGAAGGTAGGTTGCTGTTGTTGGTTTCCGCGCGCATATGACGACCCGTCGAGGCTCATGGGCGTCGCTCCGTTGTTGTTGCTGTTGTGTGATTGTGCAGGTCCCGACTGCTGGTGCTGCTCGTAGAAGGACATGAAGGAGAAGAACTTCTCCATTATACTCGGGTCGAAGTTCGCGGGGTGATTTGCGGGAGTCTCAGTAGATGTTACTCTTGGTCTTGTTGCCGTGCCTTCCTCTGTCTGCAGGCCAGAGGCAGGAGGTGGAGTAGGAGTAGTGCCTGGGGAGCCGTTAGAGGAGCTCCTTTCCTTGCTTGTTGCCATGTCTTGTAATGATTTGAAGGTAGTAGAGTTTCCCCTGTTTGCTCTCATACCATGTTGGGCTGAGATAGCCCCTTAGGATCTTTTCAAGGGAGAACTCTGGGTGGGATAGTGTTGTAATAGCGGAAGCGTTTAACAAAGTTTGTGAACCACCTTGCGCTGGTATGTGAGGGCAAAGTAGATTGATTATAGCAAGGAAGTACAAGATTATATAATAATGCAAGGAGTATGAAAGGATGCAGTTTGTAACTACTTTACTGTTGCTGTTGCGGTTCGATATTGTACGACTCGGGCAACTGCTCTGTAACGAGTCAGTTGTGTGTCCTTAACTGTCGCGCTGTATTTGTCAGGTCAAAGGTCGCTTGACCTTTGACTTTCGCGTAACCTCCGGTAACCTCTCAACCTCCGAAGGTTGACTCGCGTTTGTTTCGATACTGCTTGCTTCGCTTCTGGTGCGATGTTTCGACACGACTGAAGCGCTTAGGATTCACTGTTTCCAACACCATCGCCCTCCCATCCGACTCGCTCTGTTCCTCTCTGCTCTCTCTCTTCCTGCCTGCTCGCCCTGTTTCTTCCTGTTCACTCTCTTCCGCTGCTCAGTCTGTTCCCACTCTCACTCATCCCCGTCTCCAACCATGCAGAGTACAGGTCCCAGGCTCCCAGCACCACAGGCCAAGGTTGCATGCAATGTAGCAAACAAGAATGGGGAAATACAGTAGATTTCGTAGCTGTCTTCGTGTGGATGATCAACTGTGAACTTTGTTGCACTTTTTGGTAGTGGTCATGTGCATAGCTGCTCCTCAACTCAGAGTTTGTAATATAACAAAGCATCCAAGATCAAAACATTGAATGGCGAGTCATTATAGTACTATCAAACTGCCAGCCAACACATCACCACAGCACTAGCACTGATGTATAACGGACCTGTACAAACACAAATCAGGAAATAAGATGTGAGATGGCTGAGCAGCAGGGAAGCATACGGTGAAAGGCGGCATTGCGTGCAGAGGACGAAATGGGAGGGGAACGACAACAAGGAATGCAACAGAGAGGCAGAGAGGGAAACCAGGAGAGTGGTAGACAGTCAACGGGTGGCATGGGCAGAGATTGAAGGGTGAGCAGGGGACAATGGGGCAAAGGACAGAAACAGCAAACGTATGAGTGAGCAAGGGACAGGGTCCCTAAGATGACAGGGTGAGCAAAGGGAAAGTGAACAAAGGACAGAAACAGCAAAGGAGTAAGTAAGGCACAGAGTGGAAGGGTGAGGGATGGGTGCAAGGGTGGGTATGGTGGAATGGGTGGTGGAAAGATGGTAGAAGAGTGTGACGTGAGACCAATGCAGAGAAGCACAATGAAGGAAGAGAAGGCAAACGAAAGAGACTATGCGATGCAGCTTCGATGGGCACCTGAGTGATGGCATGTGGGACTTTGACCTCCCCCCTACAGCATTCACTATGGCAACCCCCACTGTTGGAGGCCACTACCTTAGGGTCAGAGGTGTGTGGTGTGCCTCTGGTCGTGGGTGTGAGAGCTCTCGAGCGTTGGAAAGGCAGTCAAAGCGAACCACCACTTCCTCTGTGAGGTTGGCTGCTGCTGCCGCAGGCGGGAACCCTACCTGACCATGAAGGGCACAGTGGCAGGGAGTTAGGATATGGGGTATGGGTCATGAGGTGTGAGGCATGGGGCATGGGTCACAGGGCAACAGAGGGTCGGAAGAGAGCAAGAGGGATGAAGGGGAGAAAGGCAACGGAGGGGCAAACCAGGGGCGAAATCGGAGGGGCGGGAGCTGCGGAGAGAGGGAGGTATGGCAGGAATGGAGCGAGGTAGAACGGGGGAGGAAGAAAGGTGAACCAAAGTAAGGGAGATTGATTGGAAGAGGAGAAGAGGCAAAGAGAGTATGGGCCATGAGGTATGGTGTATGGTATAGAGGCATGGCGTAGGGAGAATGTCGCATGGGGCAACGGGAGGGAGAGACATGGGGTATAGGGCATGGGGATCGAGGAAACAGAGGGCAGGACACGTGCGGAAAAGGAGGGAAACAAGGGAGAGGCACAGTGGGACGGACTATAGAGGAAGGGAGGGAGGGTAAATGGGAAAAGCGCATGAAATGACATGGGGGAAAGGGAAAGGGAAAGTGGAGAGGCGATGACGGAAGGGGCGAGAGGCGGAGAGGATCGGGCCCAAAGGGGAGGGAGTGACGGGAGCGACGTGGGCGACGTCTCCCATTCCCTTCCGCCTTCCATTTCCCCCCTTCCCCCCAACATTCACAATGCCACATAGCCACGCAAACACGCGGCCATCACCTGCACTCTGCGTCACGGGAATGCACGCCAGTTGCATTAGTGGTAGACGGAAGCGGCGGGAGAGGGAGGGGGTGGGGGAAAGGGAAGGGAGGAGTGGGACAGTGAGGAAAGCAAGTGACTGGAATGATGAACAGGATTGATGTAGGCAACAGGCGGGAGTGAGTGAGGCAGGAGGGGAGAGAAGGCTCTTCAGTCCCCCTCCCAATTCTTCCCGGAGAATGGACAGATGGAAGGAAGGAAAGACGACGAGAAGGAAAGGAAGGGGAGGGGATGAGTGGGAAGGGAGGCGAGGCGAAGACAGAGAAGGGAAGGAGGGGGACAGAGAGGGAAGTGAGGAGAGGAGCGGAGAGGGAAGGGAGGAGAGGGGAGATGGGAACATGTGTGAGCATGTCGTGTGTGTCGTGTGTGAGTGACGGGGAAGATGGGCAGAGGAGGAACCGGGGGGAGCGCAAAGAGGGTAAGAAGAGCAGATATGATGTCCATGTGTTAGTGAGTCACGTGTGAGCGACATGTGCGAGCGACGTGCGTGGGTGATGGGAGTGAGAGAGCGACAGTCACTGAGTGAGCGAGGGAGTGAGAGAGCGACGGGAGTGAGAGAGCGACGGGAGTGAGAGAGCGACGGGAGTGAGAGAGTGACGGGAGTGTGAGAGCGACGGGAGTGAGTGGGCGGCGGGAGAGAGAGAGAGCGACGGGAGAGCAAGCGCAAAGAAGTGAGAGAGCGACGGTAGAATGAGCGCGATGGGAGCGAGAGAGCGACGAGAGTGAGAGCGCGCCGGAAAGAGAGCGACAGGAGTGAGAGCGCGACGGGAGTGAGAGAGGGACGGGAGATGAGAGGGCGGCGGGAGTGAGAGAGCGACGGGAGTGAGAGCGCAAAGAAGTGAGAGAGCGAGGGTAGAATGAGCGCGACGGGGGCGAGAGAGCGACGAGAGTGAGAGCGCGCCGGAAAGAGAGAGCAACGGGAGTGAGAGGGCGGCGGGAGAGAGAGAGAGAGAGAGCGACGGGAGTGAGAGCGCAAAGAAGTGAGAGAGCGACGGTAGAATGAGCGCGACGGGAGCGAGAGAGCGACAAGAGTGAGGGCGCGCCGGAAAGAGAGAGCGACGGGAGTGAGAGCGCGACGAGAGTGAGAGAGCGACGGGAGTGAGAGTGTGACGGGAGTGAGAGCGCGACGGGGGGGAGAGCGCGACGGGAAAGAAAGTTTGACGGGAGAGAGAGAACGACGGGAGTGACGACGACGGGAGTGAGGGCGGGCCTTGAGTGATTGCGGACCGGCATTGAGTGCGGGCTAGGTTACCCTTCAGCGGCGACGAGTAAGTCTCACGGTGGCGATCAATCTGAGGGTCATGCCTTCCAAGCAATGTACGAGATCGGATGTGTTATGCGCGAAAAAGTCGCCGGGAAGTTTCGTCTTTATGTGCTACAAAAGTCTTAGCTTACGGCAAGCAGATGGGCGCAACTATGCTGACTATTGACGAGAATATGGGCTATGGAGCCTTCTATGCTACGAGTCTAGAAAGGTAATGTCGAGTTTCAAGTTCTGAAAGTGTGAACAGTGATACTTGCCTTTGTTTGTTTCTGGCGAGGCTCGTCCGTGTTTTTGCTGTGGGGCATTTGGCCAATCACCTTCTGGCCCACCAACTCCCTTCCCGGTGGGTAGCGAGAGCTCAGCTTTCTGAACCTGGTTACCCTGTTCTTGACGAAAACAAGTTCAAGAATCTGAAGTTGAACGTTTGCCATTATAGACTCGGGCTTTAACCTTAACCCTGCGCTGGTGTGGAGGGATTCACATTCTCCCCACACCCCGGGGTTTGTCTGAAATATCCAACCGAACCCAACCGTATCATCTCCGAAATCAAACACGCTCTTCATTCCTCAATTGTATTCCATTCCATCAGCACGGTATGATACCTCCTATTCTTTACGTAGCTGTCCTCCTGTCTATCCAACAGATCTCTCGCTGCACCCCACCCTACCTACTTACCATCCTCGCTGGCAGTGCTTGCTGTTCTTCTACACATTGCTGATCTCAGAGTCCTGATCTCGAATCTTGAGGATGGAGACACTCACCAACATCAGTAGTCTTCCAGATGACCTCCTCCTTTCGATCCTTAGGCGCTCCTTTACGCAACCAGATTCACGCAAATCCTACATTGGTAGCTTGTGGTCCCCTTATTCTTACTGGCTGTTCAATTATGATGAAGAACATCGATCTTATAAGGGTCTGTTATTCAAGACGCCGATACCAACCCCGCCTCCCACAGCAGAGGTTGCCCACAATCTTAAAATCGCGGCCGTTTGCCGTCATTGGCGTCGCCTATTGAAGCTTCACGTGACCACGCTGCTCGTAAAAGAAAACCTCGTGGTGTCACCCGAAGATCTCTCAGCCGCCGTCGCATGCTTCCCCAATCTCACCCATCTGTATCTCAGCGACAACAGCGTTGAGACGCTCAACGACGCGTTTCTTGCTCACCTCGCTGCGTCATGCCCGAAGCTAACGACTCTCCACGCGGGAAGGAGCTTTGCTGTGCAAATCTACCCAGAGGATCTCGAATCTAAGCCTTACCGCAGGAAGGAGGACCATCCGATATCTACGGACGGCTTGGATCGCTTCTTCATGAAGCTCCCTCTGCTGGAGGAGCTTTCCCTCTTCTGCCCCCACCAAGCGACAGAGTTGCCGGGTTCTTTCTTTCATACGAGGCATCTCCGCACTCTTGTCCTCGACGACGCATCGACCTTGGAGAATCCCAAATTTGCAAACCTCACTGCTCTTACCACCGTGTGTGTCACCTTTCCCTGGAATCTACTGCACCTAGCCACCCTCCTTCGCCTCCCACAGCTCGCCCATCTAACCACCTTCGCCCCATACCAGAGCATTCAGCCATCGACGGGTGCTGCAAGCATAGTGCTGCCGGCTTGCCTCAAGTCGCTCACTTTTGCAGTTTCTTGTCCTCCTTTCGGCACCATCATCTCCCCATCAGCATCGCCGTTCACCGGGCTGAAGGAGCTGCTCATCACCAACTGCACTGAACTCACGAGCCTTCCAGACCACATTGAAGACTTGCTGCCACGCCTTTGCAAGCTGACCATCCGCGAGTGCCGTTCTCTTGTTGGCCTGCCTGAAAGCTTTGCTTCCCTCGGCCGCCTGGAAACGCTCATACTCTATGAATGCGGTCTCCTTTCCTTACCCAGCAACTTCGGTCACCTACCTGCCCTCAAACTGCTGGTTTTGGAGTTTTTGCCTCTCTCGGCACTCCCTCCTTCCTTCATTTGTCTCACGTCACTCGAGGCACTCTTCCTATCTGAATGCGACAAGCTTCTCCAGCTGCCAGTAGATTTCTGCCAACTCACATCTCTTAAGGCTCTCTGCATCTCCCAATGCGACTTTCCCTTGCCAGACGACATAGGGGCCCTTGCAAGTCTTAAGGATCTCAGGCTTTGTGAATACGGACAGCAATTTCCGGCTTCATTCACGGAGCTGCTTTCCTTGACGAGCCTTGAGATGAATGGCTCCGAGGACAAATTCCAGCTGCTGGAAGCCGCGGGGGAGATTAGCAGCCTTCGAGAGCTGAAGATTTATTTTAGTTTAGTCCGCACGCTTCCCATGTCACTCTTTCAGCTTACTGGGCTTCAAAAGTTGGAGCTCTCCTTCTTCGAGGCACTCTTGGAACTACCCTCGAGGCTGGATATGCTCGTGGGGCTGAAGACACTGGAGCTGACTGATTGTGAGCAGCTGAGTGCACCTCCTGCTGGTCTGCCACCCTCTCTTGAGATCCTCTGCTTGGGGCCGTTTAGGGAAGGCTCTTCCCATGTGGTGGACATCTCGCACCTGACGCAGCTGAGGGTGACATGCGGGCCTGCAGGGAGCAGCAGGTTGTCGTGTTTGGAGCAGCTGGAGCAGCTTGAGATGCGTTTGGAAGATGACAGCCAGGAGCTCCCAGTTCCCCTGACTTTGATTTGTCTCCCTCGCCTGCGCAGCTTGCTGATAAAGGCGCCGGGAATTCGCAGCCTCCCAGAAAACATGGCGGCAGCATTGCCGGAGCTACGGCAGCTGAAGCTTCTTTCTTGGTCACTGGAAGAGCTGCCAGGAAGCATAGTGGAGCTCACCTCGCTGACGTCACTCACGATCAAAGCACCTCAGATGGTGGCGCTACCTGAGGGCATGAGCCGCTTGACTCGGCTGCGCAAACTGAAGCTGAAAGGCTGTGACGCCTTGCAGCATCTCCCGGAGTTTCTCACTCAACTGCACCAGCTGATACTGCATCGCTACTCCTACTCCGTTGCTCTGAGGCTGGATACTCTCTTAGAGGCCTGGACTTCATTGTAGGCGCTGCAGTATCGCAGATCTCAGTGCTGGCTAATGCTTTGAGAGGAAAGGCGTCTCTGAAGCCGGGCTTGCTCCAGTGAATCTGGTGCGGGCCCTGCTTGAGAAGATGGAGGAAATGAGTGAACTGGATACTTTTGAAACCTCTAGTCTGATCTCTCTTGACTTGTAGTACCACCGTTTGTTACTTGGATTCTCAAAAAGTGTCTTCACTCCTGTTGTCTGCAGGGAGGGTCCATAGTCCACACAAGATTTACAGTGCTGGGAAATCTACGTAACTAAACTATGCATGCTTGTCAAGTCTGAGCTTGTTAGCATCAGATCAGGGGTGCCACAGGCAAATAACCCAGGGTTTAGCCATCAGCAGGCTGACATAGACGCCTGGGAGAGGCTGTTGAATGTTCTTAGGAGTAGGACAGCATCTTTACTGCACCTTATGTTCCCTCTCATGTAGGTACACTGCAATTCAATCCAATGATGAATTAGCCACATCATTCTCATTCTCGTCTCATCACGAATCCTCACCCAGCTGCACCATCTGATATTGCATCATACCTCCATCCATCCCTTCCCTTCCCTCCCCTCCCTCCACCTAAGGTTTGCAGATGTGAAACTTCAAGATACGTATGAAGAGGCTTTGTGGGAACAAACAGGCGCTCTCCAAGGCTACAACCAGGCAAGAAACAGTTCAGGTGATGTACCATCATGCATGCTAGATGGTGTGCTTGTATGGTGTGGTGGATGAATGGATAGGGAGCAAGAAAACCGGGATCATCCTGCTTGGATGATGATGGATGCATGGTCGTGTATGTACGGTCCTGAATGCCGAATTCTACACATTGAGAAACGTTTTCAAAGATTCGGATACGGTATTTGTGAGACATGTAATTTTGAGAGAAATGTGCGCACCTAGATTTTCATGATGAGAGAAAGGATTCGCAAAATATGCATTACAGAATATGCAGTTTTTGTGGATGAAATGTGAGAATGCGCTCACAGCGATGCAGGCATGCATTGTAAGAGCTGCAATTTGATATGCATTTTGAGAGATGCAACAGATTTTATGAGAAATTACTTCTCAAAGATTACCGTAATCCCCCGGATAGAAGACCCCCCAAATTAAAAGACCCCCGGGTAGCTAATACGGGGGGGGTACTTTATAAAACCACGAAATCGTTATACCCCCCTTTTGAGGGGTAAACAATATAAGACCCCCCCCATTTTTTCCTATGTTAAGACCCCCCCCATTTTTTCTAGGGATTTAGCATAAGACCCTAGGGTCTTATATCCGGGGGATTACGGTACTTCTGCGAGATGCAATTGAAGAGAAGATTGTAGTAATATGCATTCTGTAATAATCCACCTCCTTGAATACACCCCAATTCTCGCATAAACCCCGTCATCCCCCCCATTGCTCTCATAGCCCTCAATCCTCTCCTAAGCCCCATTCCTCTCATACCCCAATCCTCTGATATTCCCTATCCCTCTCATACCCCCCACCCCTCTCATTTTCCCATGCCTCCCATACCCCGCACTCCTCTCAATCCCGCGCTCCTTTCACACACCCAATTCCTCTTATACACCTCCAATTCTGTCATACACCCCAATTTCTCATACTCTTCGATCTCCTCACTCCTCTCATACCCCCCCACACGCCTTTCCACTCAAATTTCCAATGCCCCCAGATTTTTCCTTACCCCCCCCCTACCCCCCCTTCCTCTCATATCCCCCCTTCCACGCCCCAATCCACTCATACCCCCCACTCCACTCATACCCCCCACTCCACTCATACCCCCCACTCCACTCATACCCCCCACTCCACTCATACCCCCCACTCCACTCATACCCCCCAATCCTCATACCCCCCACTCCTCTCATACCCCCCACTCATCCCGTACCCCCTGTGTTGGGTGAAGGCAGAATGATCATCACTACAAAAACTGTGCTCGGCTCTTGTTCTCCCTGCCGACTGTCCAGCACTCAACCTAAGTAATCCATTTGGGCTGAGGGCTTAAAGCCATTTATAATGCAATTAATGACGCCCTGAGCGATTCAGCACGCATCATCATGCATTGAGGCATTCATTGTGCATTTTATCATGCATAACGACATTCAACATCCCTATTATCATGCCATAAGATATTCAGCATACAAGATATCATCATATGCGCATTCAGCATGCAAGTCATCATGCTATGAGAAATTCAGAATTCATTCATCATGTCATGGGACATTTATCATAGAAAATAACATTATTAATGGCCCACCTAGTGTTCTCATAACCCTCTCACTCCTCTCATACTCCCCACCCTTCTCTCATACCTCCCATTTATACCCCCATTCCTCCCATACCCCCACTCCTCCCATACCCCCACTCCTCCCGTACCCCTACTCCTCCCATACCCCCACTCCTCCCACATCCCCACTCCACCCATACGCTCAAGGTTGCAAGAACAACGTTCAGCTCTGACTTCCTGAGCCCTTGTTATGGAAGGGTTGGTCTGGCTGCTTGCAGGTTTTTTTACCATGAGAGCATTCAGCATGATGCCATGTTTCTAGCATGCCATGAGACATTTACCATGGTCATGATCATGCCTTGAGACATTCATTCTCCAATTCACCATGCTTGGAAACATTGAGAATGACAATCATCATGTTACGAGACATCGAACATACATGTCATCATGTTATTTGACATTCACAATACCATCCATCATTCCATCATAATTCAACATGCCTTGAGGCATTTGAAGTGCAATTAACATGCCATGAGAGATTCTGTATGCTGATCATCATGGCTTAGAGACAATGAGAGGGGAAATCACCTATCCTGTCATGACATGCCATGCATCAAAGTATTCAGCACTCTACTCATCATGCTTTGAGAACTCAGCATGCAGATGATCATGCCATGGCACATTCAGATTGCAGTTAAACTCAGCCTACATTTTATAATGCGATGAGACAATTAACAAGGGATTGATAATTGTGTGGAATATTCAGCACATGGCTCAACATGCCTTTCATACACATGCAGCTGATCATACCATGACACATTCAGAATGCCATCCATTATGCTGTCTATGCTTGCAACATGTGATTGCTTATGCACTGAGACATTCAGCATAAAAATCGTCACACGATGAGAGATTTAACGTGCATCCATGTGCTGAGTTCATGTGCATCAGGAATGCTATTATGAAACATCAAGCATCCTTTGACATGCATCATGCAATGAGACACACCACATGGAAATCATGATGCTATAGGACTCAAAGCATGCAACTGAGCATACCAGGCCACATTCAGAATGCCATAGGTCGCGCCGTGATAAGTTTACCATGCACATTCTCCATTACTCAGACATTCAGCGTGCACTTCATCAAGCCACGAGATTGCGAATGAAGAGTCCACGACCCATCTTCATTGCAAGTCTTCATTCCATGAGCCAATGAGACCACTATATGCTATGCTACGGTGACACATCCAGCATTGTGACAGTCAGCAATGAGGCATACAGGATGCAAACCATTATGTCACGAGACATCCAGCATGCAATTTATCCTGCCATGAAACATTCATCATTCTCAGTTCATGAAGTTATGAGGCATTTAGAAATCAGCCATACAGCCTGCACATGCTCTGTAAGACACTCAGCCACCATTCTCTGAGACATTCATCATCCACTAAGCCATAAAGCATGCACACCATGTTGCCTGCCATGAGACATGTTATTCAGCGTGCATGTCATCTTGCCATACAACACCCGCCATACAATCTGTAATGTGGTGTTAGAGTCACCATGCACTTTGTCATGCCATGCAGGCCATTGTTGCGTGTGAAATTCACCATGCATAGTGAAATGCAAACATGTTGGGGTTGGCAATGTTGGAGTTGGCAATGGGTGATCCCATTTCAGACCCTTGAATGTGCTGGTTAGACTGTGTATTTACCACGAGCTGGATGTGTATAGCTTGATTAGGTCTCCTCTGTTAATTTCATGACCACACATCCATCTGATGTGAGCCACTCTGGAGGCCTTGTCAAGGTGTTTAGGGGAAGGACAGAGGCAAGTTGAGTTGAACTAGGCAAGTTGAGTCGAGGACATTATATCGAGGATATCGGTCTCTCGTGAGACTTGCCTCGCCGCTCTCCTCCACTCACTCACCGCCTTAACGTGGCTCACGCACGGAGATATCCAAGAGTGCAATCCGTTAGTAGTGCGTGTTTCACACTGCACGAAGTTGGATCCAATACGAATCATATTCATATTGCCACTCGCCGCAACAGGCAATGGTCGCTCGCGATCCACGTGTCGAGATTTGCGGGTGCAGCACGTGGCTCGTTTAGCGCGGCAGGTGCGATCAGCAATGGCGGCGCGAGAGGTGACGGTGGTGTTCGGTGAGGAGCGGTTCAAAATGGAAGTGGAGGTCGATACGGGTGTGGAGGTGAGGCAATAAGGGGGGGAGGGGGGAGAGAGGGGGGGTGTAGGTGTGGGTCTTGGATGATGAGGCGATAAATCAGAGGGGGATTATCCATAGAGGAAGGAAATGAAAGGGCGGGAGCCGATATGGGGGAAAGAGTGGGGGGGGGGGGGGGGAGGGGAGGTGGGGGGGAGAGGGGGGGGGGAATGGAATGCTATGGCGTTCGGCGAGGAGCAGTTTGATTGGAAGTGGCGGTCGATATGGGTGGCAAGGTGAAACAATTAGGGGGGCTGTGCTGTGAGGGGGATGACGGAGGGGAACAGAGATGGGTGGAAGTGGGATAGAGATGCGATAAGAGGAGCGACCTAGCGATGCAGCATAGGCGGTCGTCACCAGTGCTGAGAAGAGGCAGAATGCTCATGCGATGGTAGTATGGTACTAACTAGGGAACCAGGACGGACTTTTGAGGCGCCTCAAATGACATGGTACTAGGGGACTGGGACGGATGAGGAGGTAGGGGAGGTAGGGGAACGGTAGGAGGATGTAGGAGGAGGTAGGAGGAGGAAGCAAGAGGGATCCGTTTTAATGGATATGGGTGGCACAGTGCCGCGAAGAAGGGAGAGGGGTGCAGAGCGGTGCGGAGAGGCGTGCGGGAGAAAGAGGCGTGCGTGCGTGGAAGCTGCTGATAAGCGCGCAGAGGTGATCCGAGGTGAGCAGAGGTGAGCAGAGGTGAGCAGGGGTGAGCAGAGGCGAGCAAAGGTGAGCAGAGGTGAGCAGAGGTGAGCTGAGGTGAGCAGAGGTGAGCAGAGGTGAGCTGAGGTGAGCAGAGGTGAGCAGAGGTGAGCAGAGGTGAGCAGAGGTGAGCTGAGGTGAGCAGAGGTGAGCAGAGGTGAGCTGAGGTGAGCAGAGGTGAGCAGAGGTGAGCTGAGGTGAGCTGAGGTGAGCAGAGGTGAGCAGAGGTGAGCTGAGGTGAGCAGAGGTGAGCTGAGGTGAGCTGAGGTGAGCAGAGGTGAGCAGAGGTGAGCTGAGGTGAGCTGAGGTGAGCAGAGGTGAGCAGAGGTGAGCTGAGGTGAGCAGAGGTGAGCAGAGGTGAGCTGAGGTGAGCAGAGGTGAGCAGAGGTGAGCTGAGGTGAGCAGAGGTGAGCAGAGGTGAGCAGGTGAGCTGAGGTGAGCTGAGGTGAGCAGAGGTGAGCTGAGGTGAGCTGAGGTGAGCAGAGGTGAGCTGAGGTGAGCTGAGGTGAGCAGAGGTGAGCTGAGGTGAGCAGAGGTGAGCTGAGGTGAGCTGAGGTGAGCAGAGGTGAGCTGAGGTGAGCTGAGGTGAGCAGAGGTGAGCTGAGGTGAGCAGAGGTGAGAGACGAAAGCAAGGGGCGTTGAGGCGAGAGGGTTGGGGACCGTCTATCCCTGAAGGTTAGGATGAGATAGAGTGATGGTGGGGAGAGGATGGATGGGCAAGACGGGTGGAGAGAGGGAGAGAAGTGGAGAGAGGGCGAGAGAGGGGGACAGTGGTGGAGAGGAGTGAACAGTGGTGGGGAGAGGGGTAAGGCTATGGGAGGGGTACGCGGTAGCAGTCTTTGGGAGAAAATGCACATGGGCTTATCTTTTCCATCAGTCCTCCCTCATGTGCCCCAGCTTATCCTCAGTCTGTCCGCATTCCCTTTGTTCGGAAGCAAAGTAACTCCACTGCCGTGCCTATGTGTTCATGGGGCACATGCCCTCCCTGTTGTTGTAGACGGTTTTTAAGAGTTTTCATAACCCACCTGGCCGCTCGTGCATGTGGCTCATGCTTTCTGACCTCCCCTTTCACCCGCTTCCATCTCACCTGCTCTTCTCTCGCCCCACTCTTTTTCCATGACCGTCTGTCAAATCCTTGATGTCCATCCATCCGTGCGCCAGTTTTTCAGATTCAGATTCAGATCTTCTCGCTTACAGGATTCAATCGGTGCGTTGGGCGGCGAGCGGTGATGGTTTTTGAGGGTTTTATTTGGGACGCGATTAAGCTCACACTCACCTGATTGAATGATCTGTTTGCACTTGATTAGTGGTATTGAATTCTCATACATCAGCTCTTGCCATGACATGACATGACACACTGACATAGTCATGCATCCCTTCCCTCCCCTGTTTTGTTCACGTATCCCCGCCCCACTCTCCATCTGATGGAGTAGGGAGGGCTGACCTTAGTGTGAGTCTTGTGCTCATTTCTACCCCCCTGCCTTACCTCCTTCCCCCTTTCTTACCTTCTTCCCCCTGTCTCACCTCCTTTCCCCCGGCGCCCTTGCAGCTTGCGTTCCTCTGTGGCTCGACCCTGGACCTCGCCTCGTCGCATGCCCATTTGTGTTCGAGGAGCCTCTATATCAGATTCACACCTTCACACCGCCTGTCTCTGTCGTCCTTGCAAGTCTCTCTTTCCTTTGACCAGTCCCTTGATGTCTCCTCACCGCAGGCGGATTTTGTTTTGAGACGCCTCAGAAACATATTCATTCCTCCTTATCACCGGTCATCATTATCTTACCTTGCCGCCTTCCCCACTTCGCTATTGCAGCTCGCTCTCTCCTTTGGCTCCACCTTTGACCTGTCCTCACCTCGCTGCATGCCCACTTGTGTTTGAGCAAAGCAAAGCAGATTCATCTCGTCATCTAAGTGCCCTTTCTGCTTGGCCCTTGCAGCTTGTCCTCTCCTTGGGAGTGTCCCTTGTCCTCTCCTCCCCGCATGAAGATTTGGTGTCTCTCCTGCCGGCTGCTGGCGCAGTGCTGGTGGTGCTACACGATAAGGAGAGGCCAGAAGAGCAGAGACTGAAGGGATCAAATGCTGAAGAATGGGAGGAGGGAAAGAAGAGAGACGAGGAGAGGAGGTTGGTGAAGGTGGAGGCAACAGAGCAGGCATTCCTGCAGCTTCTTCTCTCACCGACGGTGTTACCGTGTTACGGCTGCGACCACAGGCAGTGCTGGTAGCGGCACTGGCGGCGGCACTGGGAGCACGGTGGCAGGCGGGTCAGAGGGAGGTGTGGCTGGTGCTTGCTGGCGATGATGGTGGTGGTTCTTCTGCTTCTGTTCTGCTGCTTGTGGGAGCAATGCATCTTCATATGAGGACCTGACAAGGTGACTGCAGGCATGTGGCATAGCATGACATGATATGACGTGGCACGACGTGGTATGATGTAGCATGGCGTGGCAAGATGTGGCATGGTATTTTATGATGTGGCAAGGCGACTGCATGTATGTGTCATGGCATGACATGATATAACGTGTTGTGTGCAACAGTAGGCGAGGGACAGTGGGTGGGCAAGGTTAGGCAAGCTTGAAGGGACGGTTAATAATTCATGTGACGGTGGTGCCATGACAAGCAAGTGGTGCGGTGCAATGTGGTGTGCTGCAGTGCGGCGCAGTGTGTTACGTTACGATGTCATCTTATATTGACCACTACTCGCCACATTACTATCAGCACCTCACTCATTCCCATGCACGAGTTGACCCAATAGACTTTTACCTCTTTTCCTTTATCCTTCGTGCATTCCCTCATCTCACTGCACCCCACTCACCCGTCGATACGAGGACCCCTCACACAAGGCCAAGGGCACACTTGCTCATGGCCCTTCAGGAGTTTTGACCCCCTTCTTCATTCTTCTCCCATGCCCTCCTTGCCTTCCCTACGTTCCTCTCTAACTTCAGTACGGAGACCCTTCCCGCCAGGCCAAGGCATGCTCGCTCATTCCCCTGCAGCAGAGGGGACTTTTGAGTCGCTCAAAGTTCCTACATCTACCAACCTGTTGTCTCATTCCATACCACACCCACGCCAGTACGAGGACCCATCTCGCCAGGCCAATGCGCACTCGCTCATTCCTCTGCAGCAGGTGGAGGGGGCAGCAGCAGTCAGCAGGGATACAGTAGCGAGGGATTCGCTAGCAAGGGATACTGTAGCAAGAGCATACTGTAGCAGGGAAGAAAGAAATGGCACATCCACCTGCTGATACACCTGTTGCCGCCTTTCTTCCCCTTTGCCTGTCTTCCCTGCTGTTGCTGACCAAGGCTCTGCTGCAGCTGCTGCTTCTGTGGTCTCTGGTGCTTTCATCTTTCACCTGGGAGATCGTGGTGCAGTCGACAACCCAGTGCTGGGGTACTTGGATCAGGATTCAGGGAAAACAGGAGGAATGGGAAGGGGCTGGAAAAATGACTTTTGGGGAGCCTCAAAACTCGTGGTGCAGTCAAAAAGCCAGTGCTGGGGTACTTGGGTCTGGATTCAGGAGGAGCAGGAGGAGCGGGAAGGGCTGGAAAATGAGGGGAAGAGGGGGAAAAGGATTGGTTTGGAGCTTGACAGGAAGGAGAGAGTGGTTTGGAGTGGCCGAGTCAAGAGGTGGTTGGTGGTGGGGATGGGAGTAGGGAGAGTCCGGGCACTGATGAAAAGGAAAAACAACTTGTCTGGCGGGTCATACTAGCACATACCAGTACTGTTATTTCGATGTTGTTGTATTGCATGGATGATTGAATCTTTCCTAGTGTTTATTTCCAATTTCATGGGATTAAATTAATTTGACCTTTTGCCTGTTACAATTAAACAAGAGAAGCGAAAATTTTGAAACTAGGGTGTAATTCGGTGTAATAAGATGCAGTGCGGTAGAATCGATTGGGACACATCGATTGGGACGCTGTCTATAGCAGAATGTACCCCTATACTGTTTCAGAGTCAGTGTTCTCCTAAGTTTGATTACACAGCATGTGAAATCAGTGGTCCTGACGCATCCGAACCGCGGACGCATCATCTTTTAGATTGCCATAGTGGAGAACTTGTGCACTTTGCACACCTTGCCTTGCCAGGCTGCACTACACCTTCATTTCGCTACGATCAGAATTTGATAGACCCTAGGATCACCTCGGGAAGGTTCGCGAACAGCTGATTGGTAGTAGTGAGCCCTTGACCTCAAAACAGAGTGAATGTAAAATGTTTTAGATGAACTGAAACATACAAATACAAGCATATAGGTAGTAGTACAAAGTAATACGAAGAGACCTAGCTAGCCATGTACTTTAAGGGGTACATTCCCTTATTCAAATTCAAACCCAACCGTGCGGCGCGTACAGTTACGAAACTGTTGTCAAACATATATGCTGCTTATTGTGTAGGCTGTAGTGGGGTAGCCCATATGGGGTACAACCCAAATTAGGGTTTCCTACTTGTACCCATCATCCTGCTAGTTCATTCATTCCTGCTGCTAGATTCTAACATGGTATCAGAGCACAGTTTTTTTTCGGGCCCACCTACCGCTGCGGTTACCGCGCTACCCCACGTACCTGCCTGCCTTGCCTTGCCTTGTGACGTGCTGCACTACGCGCGCCGTCCAGCAGCCCTAGCGCTGCCTCCTGCTGCCCTAGGCCAGCGCGCTGCCCCTAGAGGCCCGTAAGGCCCGCGCGCCGCCCCTACACGCCCTTCAGGCCCGCGAACAGCCCCTGCAGACCCGTGAGGCCCCCTGCTGCCGCGCGCTGCCCGCACCGAGCCCGCGCAGCCCGCGCCGAGCCGCGCGCAGCCCGCGCCGAGCCGCGCGCAGCCCGCTGCTGCCGCGCGCAGCCCGCGCCGAGCCCACGCAGCCCGCGCCCCGACGTCGCCGCTGTCGTGCGCCTACTCGGCCGCCGCCCGTTGAGCGCCGGCCCTGCTCGCTCGGCGAGCGCCTGCTCTTCCAGCCTTTGGTGAGCGCCTGCCTGCCTGCCTGCCGGCCTGCCTGTCTGCCTGCCTGCCTGCCTGCCTGCCTGCCGGCCTGCCTGTCTGCCTGCCTGCCTGCCGGCCTGTCTGTCTGTCTGCCTGCCGGCCTGCCTGCCTGTCGGCCTGCCTGCCTGCCTGCTTGCCTGCCTGCCTGCCGCGCCTGCCCTGCCCGCGCTACTGCTGCTGCTACTGCTACTGGCAGGTGGCCAGATGCAGCTCCAGCGACGTTCACGCGAGTCTCTCACGCCCCAGCAGCTTAGTGAGTGGTATACTAGCTGGGGTTGTCGCGGTAGCCGTCGTAGCTGTCGCCCTGGAGCTGGTCAGTTGGGAGCGTCTAGCAGTGGCCAGCTGCAGCTGCAGCGGCGTCCACGCAAGACACTTACGTCCCAGCAGCTCCATGAGTGGTACGCTCAGTGTAGCAGGTCTACGCGTACAGTTCGCTGCCCGTACGTCATTCGCACAGGTGATAGGACTGGTCAACTGATGAAAAGGAAAAACAACTTGTCTGGCGGGTCATACTAGCACATACCAGTACTGTTATTTCGCTGTTGTTGTATTGCATGGATGATTGAATCTTTCCTAGTGTTTATTTCCAATTTCATGGGATTAAATTAATTTGACCTTTTGCCTGTTACAATTGTGCACTGCTTGTATTTAATTTTATTGTTTGATACAAAGTCGTGATAATAAAGATAAGGGATATTAAGGAAAGTTAGAAATGGTGGAACAAAGAAAAGGTGATAAGAGGTAAGGGCTGGAGGAGAAGAGAAAGGCCGAAGGAAAGGTGGAAAGAGGAAAAGAAGAGAGGGAGAGACGGAAGGAAGGAAGCACCTAGGGACCAAAACACTACAGGAACCCGCACCACAGCGCGGGACAAAGCCTCTCAAGCACAGTCGCTGGCCACCTACACGTATGCGTCGTACATATACTGCATGTCTGCCACGCTCTCAAAGCAGCCGTAATGTGATGCCAACTGCCCTGCCCTGCACCCAAAGGGACTGGTGCAGGCATCCACCCGTCGTCAGACCCTCCCAACTGCCGTACCGCATGTTGTATAATACTCTGAGCCTGTGCTCGCTGCAGTGCCACGGAAAGTCGTGTGGTGAGTCCAGTCTCAAAAATCCGAGCTGACCCGTCATCCCCCCCCCCCCCCCCCCCCCCCCCCTCCCAAGTCTTTTCGCCGCTGTGCAATCCGACGCGCGCAAAGCCCTAGAAACTGCCTCATTGGCTCACTTAGCAACCCAAATGTCTCCACTAGACATGCATAAAAATGAGGCGGCGGTTGTAATCCCTCCAGGTGCGGTTCCCAGTCCCGCAACTTGTCCTGTACTCGCCTAGCTGCTGCAACCCCTATCTGCACTGGGGCTACTCGTCTAAGCCCAGCATTCCCCTGTTGCTGTGGATCTGCAATAGAGACGTCTACCAACACCATCAAATTTTTTTCTATGTCGCGGCAAGTCAGGTCTGGAATGCGGGCTGGTGTCCCTATGCGGCCTGTGCGCCCGGCCTGCCTTTGCTGCTGTACTGGTTGATGCTGTGCCTGGTCCCTCTGTGCCTGGCCCCTCTGTGCCTCCTCCCCTGTCGCCACTGCCCCTCTATCCTCTCCCCCAACCACCTGCCTCCTCCCATCCCCTCTCCCCAACCCCAAACCTCCCAGCACCCTTGCCCCGTCCCCCCCCTCCATACCCTCCACTCCTAACCCCCGCACTCCCGCCATCGTGTCCCCTGCCACCTCCTCTCTCGCCCCCTGAAGTGGTAGCCCCGCCCGCCCTTGCCGGCCATCTCGCTGCTGCCCCAGCTGTCCCCTCTCCTCTCTCGTACTCGCTGGCCTCTCCAGCCCCTGCTGAACCTCCTGTTGGTGGCTGTGCTGTCCTCTCTCCTCTCCCCCACCAGCCTGCCCCTCCTGCCCCTGCTGGCCCTGCTGTCGATGTTGCTGCTGCTGCCGCTGCTGTCCCCACTCCTCACCCCCACTATCCTGCCCCCACGAACCCTCCTGCTGCCGCTCTTGATGACCCTCCTGCTGCTGTACCCGTCCACCCTCCTACTGCTGCCCTTGCTGGCCTCCCTCCTCACCCCTGCTTGACCACCCCTCCTGCCCCTGGTGGCCCTCCTGCTGCTGTCGCTGCTGTTGCTGCTGTTGCTGTCTCCTCTCTTCCTCCCTGCCAGCCTGCCCCTGCTGATCCTCATACCGCTGCCCTAGCTGATTCTCCTGTTGCTGCCCATGCTGTCCCTCCTGCTTGCTGGTAGTTTATGCGTATCCCCTTCTTTTGCCTGCTCTGTCTGTGTTGCTTATCCATTGAAAACATTTTTAGTTTTAGCTTTAGTAATATTAGTGTATAGCACAAACATGCTTACACCTCATTTACTTCTATTATCATTAGTCATGTCACGAAGCCGAGTACACTACTGTACCCCACGAATGCACGCTCCGTCAACACCCCACAAACAGCTGTATGTGAAACTGCGCACGCATCCATACCTCCCATCTGGCGGACACCGCTCATCCAAGTTGTGGCGGCCATAAGGGACCTTCAGGGCGCTTCGCATGTGGCGGCCTGCGTGATCACATTGTCCTCAGCCTGTCCCCAGCGAAATGCGCGGCTCGCGCTGCTTTCGCCTCAATTCCCAGGTAGGTTTTGTGCGTTTCCAGACTCTGCACCTTGGTAATACTCGGTAAAATACGGTCGGTCAGAGTCGCATTCGCAGCACAAGATTCCAACCCAACTCCTTGCCAGTGGCAAAATACACACTTACATATTGCGTTCAAGACAAGTCGAACCACATTCAGTCCACACCCAGCGAGCAACACTGACAGCTTCACTCACAAGTTCTTGCTACTTCACTCAGTCTAGCTATAGCTAGCGTCCAACATCGCAACAAGCGTTAATTCCAAAAAGCGCTATTAGTAAGCGCCGTTCAACCATGGCGTTTCCCACAAGCCTCTCCTTGGCCCTCGTGTTGCTCTGTCTTCTGCACGTGGCTCATGCTGCGAACATGCCCGCGGGCGGTTGCCACACTCGTTATGTGTGCCCCTACATAGACAATCTCGCCACCGCGACTATCACGGCGTCCACTTACACCAGCTACAAGTACATCGGGAATTACCAGGGGCTCTTTAACGACCAGGGCGGGCAGTTCACGCCGCACCAGCGCGGGTCGGGCCCCGTGAATTTCGAGCGGTACACGGAGGTGGGGACCATCTTCGATATCGTCAAGGGCGTGTACGGCGACACGCTGCAGGAGTGCTGCCGCGCGTGCGCACGCTCCACCTACTGCTACGAGTGGCATTGGTTCAAGAAGTGAGCGCACCGGGCAAGCATGAGTTTTTTATGATATGTGCTGATTTTGATTGGTCGTTAAATGATCGTATTGCTCTCTGCTTCATTCCAGCCCCCACTCAAGCTCGCGCAACACTATGTCTCATCTCCTTCTGCCCCCCGCTCCCCCCGCCTCCGTGCTCTCCCTTTCTCTCCTTGCTCCTCCGCAGCGCGCGCCTGGCGGGTGAGAATGCCAAGGTGGCGGGCTTCATCGACCGCGTGCAGTGCTACCTGCTTGAGAAGAACGGCGGCTCGGGCACGTCGGGGCCCTTCAAGACGCCCATGGCGGGCGACGCGGCCACGCAGGCGGCGAACGCGGCGAATTATCCGCTGAGCTTCGTGGGCGGGCTGTGCAACGGCACGGCGCTCGTCGAAAACGACCCGCATCTCACGGGCGCGCACGGCACGCACTACGACTTCACCGGCCGCCTCGACCGCTCCTTCTGCCTCTTCTCTGACCGTCGCTTCCACGTCAACATGCATCTCAACGGCTACCAGGGCGCGCCGCCCGCCGTTTCCGCGGCGAAAACGGACAAGGAGTCGAGCACGGAGCTGCACACGTGGATCAAGGAGATCGGCGTCGTGTGGATGACGCCCGACGGCGCGAACCACACGCTGCGCATGGTTGCGCGCAAGGGCAAGCAGCAGGAGCGCGGCCACAACGGCTTCCTCTCGCTGCTCGAGATCGACGGCGCCACGACGACTCCTCCCAGCGTCGGCAAATCGATTACGACGAGCAGCGGGCTGGTGTTTACGAAAGTGGCGGAGGAGAAGGAGGGGCCGTTCGACGTGGATCAGTTCCAGGTGCGCGTGGTCGGCCTGGGGGAGCTCGACGTGCGCGTGCGCGTGGCGCATCCGCTGCTGCAGACGCCAGCGGAGGCGGAGACGCACTTCAACGTGGAGCTTTCCGACGTCAAGATGACGTCAGCCGTGCACGGCGTGCTGGGGCAGACTTTTAGAAACACGCCCGAGCAGCTGCAGCGCGCGGTGAAGTACTCGCACTTGGCGGCGCTGCTGCACCACCCCATAGACGTGGATAAGGCGGAGGGGCAGGGTTTCCTAGACGGGCAAGTGGAGGACTACATCTCCTCGTCGGTCGTCGCGCCCGACTGCAAATACTCCGCCTACGCCTCCGCCTAAGAAATCGGCGGCCCGGGCTGGTCCTGAAGCGGTTCCTACAGTGCTAAAAAGCGTGCGACAGTGAGCTACTAGGTTGTGGTTGGTAGGATGTTGTCTGATCGTGGGTTTTGGCGGGAGGGCGAAATTGGGCTCTGCCACGGTCCGCAACCCCCAGCAAAGCCCCTCGAGGCTAATAAGGGGACACGGACAAGTGTACTTATATTCAATATCATTAATAGATATGCAAACCTGTTTAAACCCTAGTTACAAATTCCATGATCAGTCAGATTCCTAATTAATCGATATCTTCCTAAAAGCGTTTTCAATATTTTATTATTATGCTAATCATTAGACTGTGCAAGACTACTTTCACCATATTAGGCTACATTTCGCGATGGACATGTCCCAATCGTACATGTCCCAATCGGGTGTACCGCTCCGAACCGAACTAAACCAGAGAAGCGAAAATTTTGAAACTAGGGTGTAATTCGGTGTAATAAGATGCAGTGCGGTAGAATCGATTGGGACACATCGATTGGGACGCTGTCTATAGCAGAATGTACCCCTATACTGTTTCAGAGTCAGTGTTCTCCCAAGTTTGATTACACAGCATGTGAAATCAGTGGTCCTGACGCATCCGAACCGCGGACGCATCATCTTTTAGATTGCCATAGTGGAGAACTTGTGCACTTTGCACACCTTGCCTTGCCAGGCTGCACTACACCTTCATTTCGCTACGATCAGAATTTGATAGACCCTAGGATCACCTCGGGAAGGTTCGCGAACAGCTGATTGGTAGTAGTGAGCCCTTGACCTCAAAACAGAGTGAATGTAAAATGTTTGAGATGAACTGAAACATACAAATACAAGCATATAGGTAGTAGTACAAAGTAATACGAAGAGACCTAGCTAGCCATGTACTTTAAGGGGTACATTCCCTTATTCAAATTCAAACCCAACCGTGCGGCGCGTACAGTTACGAAACTGTTGTCAAACATATATGCTGCTTATTGGGTAGCCCATATGGGGTACAACCCAAATTAGGGTTTCCTACTTGTACCCATCATCCTGCTAGTTCATTCATTCCTGCTGCTAGATTCTAACATGGTATCAGAGCACAGTTTTTTTTCGGGCCCACCTACCGCTGCGGTTACCGCGCTACCCCACGTACCTGCCTGCCTTGCCTTGCCTTGTGACGTGCTGCACTACGCGCGCCGTCCAGCAGCCCTAGCGCTGCCTCCTGCTGCCCTAGGCCAGCGCGCTGCCCCTAGAGGCCCGTAAGGCCCGCGCGCCGCCCCTACACGCCCTTCAGGCCCGCGAACAGCCCCTGCAGACCCGTGAGGCCCCCTGCTGCCGCGCGCTGCCCGCACCGAGCCCGCGCAGCCCGCGCCGAGCCGCGCGCAGCCCGCGCCGAGCCGCGCGCAGCCCGCTGCTGCCGCGCGCAGCCCGCGCCGAGCCCACGCAGCCCGCGCCCCGACGTCGCCGCTGTCGTGCGCCTACTCGGCCGCCGCCCGTTGAGCGCCGGCCCTGCTCGCTCGGCGAGCGCCTGCTCTTCCAGCCTTTGGTGAGCGCCTGCCTGCCTGCCTGCCGGCCTGCCTGTCTGCCTGCCTGCCTGCCTGCCTGCCTGCCGGCCTGCCTGCCTGCCTGCCGGCCTGTCTGTCTGTCTGCCTGCCGGCCTGCCTGCCTGTCGGCCTGCCTGCCTGCCTGCTTGCCTGCCTGCCTGCCGCGCCTGCCCTGCCCGCGCTACTGCTGCTGCTACTGCTACTGGCAGGTGGCCAGATGCAGCTCCAGCGACGTTCACGCGAGTCTCTCACGCCCCAGCAGCTTAGTGAGTGGTATACTAGCTGGGGTTGTCGCGGTAGCCGTCGTAGCTGTCGCCCTGGAGCTGGTCAGTTGGGAGCGTCTAGCAGTGGCCAGCTGCAGCTGCAGCGGCGTCCACGCAAGACACTTACGTCCCAGCAGCTCCATGAGTGGTACGCTCAGTGTAGCAGGTCTACGCGTACAGTTCGCTGCCCGTACGTCATTCGCACAGGTGATAGGACTGGACAACCTTGCGGGACGCTTGGTCACACACAGTCCCGCTGCTTCGCCCGTCTGAGCGACGCCTGGCGTACATTGTTTAACGACGAGGCTGAGCTCCCCACCTGGCTGGAGCTGCTTGGACAGGGGGTAGATATCTTTGCTCTTGACTATGATGCTATTCTCATTGCCATGTATGCATTGCCTACTAGTGCTGACCGTGCCTGTTACCTGTTCATACCGCATGACCCTGGTATAGAGCCTGCTGCTCTCGGTGCTGGTGAGGCTGCTGCTCTAGGTGCTCGTGCGTCTCCTGCTCTAGGTGCTGGTGCGGCTGCTGCTCTAGGTGCTAGTGCGTCTCCTGCTCTAGGTGCTACTGAGTCTGCTCTCTCTGGTACTGCGTTTGCTCCGGCCTTGCACACTTTCACCCTTGACTCAGGTGCTTCCCGCTGTTTCTTTCGCGACAGTACCACAGTCACTCCCCTCCCCGCGCCGGTCCCTGTCTCACTGGCTGACCCCTCTGGGGGCCCAGTGCTTGCACGGTCCACTACTGTGCTTCCGTGTCCGGCGGTCCCGTCCGGTGAGCTGTCAGGTCTCCACCTCCCCTTGTTCTCGACGAACCTGGTGAGCACCGCTGTCCTTCAGGATCACTGGGTTGACACCTTTACTCCTGGAGGACAGCGGGTGACACACTGCACGTGCTCTCGGACCGGCCGCCACCTGGCCACGTTCACACGTGCGCCTGGGGTCCAGTCTGTACACCCTCACCGCTGTGTCGCGTCACGCCCCTTTGTCTCCTCAGCTGCACATGTCTACTCAGGTAGCTACGTAGTGCCTGTGAGTGTCGCCGCCTGTCGCACGACACTCTCCTGTGGCACCACCGCCTTGGTCACCCCTCCTTGCCTCGCCTGCGTAGCATGCACTCTCGCTCCCTGGTCTCTGGTCTTCCCAGGTCTCTGCCTGCCCTCCCTCCCTCGCCTGCGCCGCCCTGCATTCCTTGCGTTGAGGGGCGGCAGCGCGCTGCTCCTCACTCCTCCTCGTTTCCTCCCACAGAGGCTCCACTGCAGACGCTCCACCTGGACGTGTGGGGCCCAGCCTGCGTCCAGGGACAGGGCCACGAGCGGTACTTCCTGCTGGTTGTCGACGACTACACGCGTTACACCACGGTCTTCCCCTTGCGGAGCAAGGCGGATGTCCCTGCTGTTTTGATCCCCTGGATCCGCGCTGTTCGTCTCTAGCTCCGCGAGCGGTTCCGGTCGGACTTTCCTGTCCTGCGTCTGCACTCTGACAGAGGTGGTGAGTTCTCCTCCGACCTCTTGGCAGCCTACTGTGCGGAGCGCGGCATCCGCCAGACGTTCACGCTTCCGGCCTCTCCGCAGCAGAATGGGGTTGCTGAGCGCCGCATTGGCTTAGTCATGGAGGTCGCTCGTACCTCCATGATCCATGCGGCTGCCCCCATTTTCTGTGGCCGTTTGCGGTCCGGTACGCTGCGCATCAGCTCAACCTCTGGCCCCGTGTCTCCTTGCCGGAGACCTCGCCCACACTGCTGTGGACGGGGGAGGTTGGCGATGCGTCGCGTTTCCGGGTCTGGGGTGCTCGTGCCTTTGTTCGCGATACCACCGCGGACAAGCTCTCTGCCCGCGCTGTTCCCTGTGTCTTCCTTGGCTTTGTCCCTGACGCGCCTGGTTGGCAGTTTTACCACCCCACCTCGCGCCGTGTCTTTGCGTCTCAGGATGTCACGTTCGACGAGTCGGTTCCCTTTTACCGTCTCTTCCCCTACCGCACTGCCTCGCTCCCCCCCCCGCCGCTCTTCCTCGCTCCAGGTGCTCCCCAGGTAGACCCCCTCCCCGCTCCCGGTCCTGCTCCTTCAGGTGTGTCTCAGGTAGACCCTCCTCCCTTGACTGCGCCAGTTGAGGTCACTGGTGACTCAGGTCCTGCTGAGGGTGGTCCTGCTCGGGGTGCTACTTCTGGGGGTGCTGAGCCTGGGGGTGCTGAGCCTGGGGGTGCGGAGCCTGGGGGTGCTGAGCCTGGGGGTACTGAGCCTGGGGGTGCGGAGCTTGAGGGTGTGGAGCCTGGAGGTGCTGAGCCTGAGTGTGAGGGGTCTGGGGGTGCTGAGCCTGGCAGTACTAAGCCTGGCAGTAATTAGGGTTTCCTACTTGTACCCATCATCCTGCTAGTTCATTCATTCCTACTGCTAGATTCTAACAACTGTTCCCGCCAATGCCCTCTCTTCTGCCTGAAGCTGCCCGATGCCATCTGCTCCGACGGTCCAGATCCATTCCAACTGTATGTGTCGGTTCGAGCCAACTCTGACTCTACGCGTTCATTCTCGATACTTCTTGCTTCACTTAGCTGCGGTTAGGAGTGCACAATCATATTTCACTATTCGTAACACCCCCCTTCACTCCTGGCCGTAGCTCGACTTGACCTGCTTGACTACTCCGCTGAGTTCGGAGCAGTGCCGGTAGTGCTGGAGTGGCAGTCGCTTCGTTATGAAATCAGCTGCCATATCACCTGTTGGGCAGTAAGTCAAGTCCACCTTCCCCTTGTCCACTTCGTCCTTGACGAAGAAATACCGCAGCGCAATGTGCTTGGTGCGGTTGACGAATCCGGGCTTGTTCGCGATGCGAATCGCGCTCTGGTTGTCGTTGTGAAGGCGAAAGGTGGGCGAAACTGGAATTTTTGCCTCCTGTAAGAGTTTTTGCAGGTAGAGGCCTTCGCGAACTGCTGCTATCGCGGCAATGAACTCAGCTTCAGCCGATGACAGTGCAACAAGCTCCTGCTTTAGTGAATTCCATGAAATTGGTCCTGTCGGCTCGAGGCGAAACAGGAACCCAGTCCTGGACCGTCGATTGTCAGGGTCTGCTGCGTGATCGGCGTCCACGTAGCCGATGAGGTTGAAGGATGGGGTTGGTACAGTGGAGTAGCAGAGCCCGATCTTTGGCGTGGAGATGAAGAACTGCAGAGCGCGCTGCAGATCCAGAAGGTTCTTAGCCGTTGGTTTGCGAGAGTACTCAGCCAGTTGCCTCGCGATGTAAGAGAGGTCAGGCCTGCAGGTAACTGAATCGAAGAGCAAGTCTGGATTCCAGCAAGAGATAGGGCTTTGCTGTCGGGTTTGTGATTCGGTCCGGGAGTGCGATAAGGTGTGGAGAGCGGCGCAGGGGAAATATTGAAGCGTTTCATGAGCTCCTCTGCGTACTTAGCCACTGAGAGGTGAATAGCTTCTGGCGCGTAGTTGCAGATAATGTCGACGCGCCCCGCCAGATTCTTCTCAAATTGCTCGAGCAATTCGTTGCTTGACCCCGTGTAGAGTAGGTCGTCGATGTAGACGGTTAGTAGGATGTGATCCTCGCGGAAATCACGGCGGTACAACCCAGGGTCATGAGGCATTTGCTTGAAGCCTATTTCGAGCAGAATGTTGTGCAGGTACTGCTGCCAGAGCCTTGGCGCCTGCTTAATCCCGTAAAGGGATTTGCAAAATTGGCACACGCGCGATTATCCTTCGCCGTACGTGTGCGGCTGCTCCACGTAGATGACTGCATCTACTAACGCGTACAGGAATGTGTTCTTCACGTCGATTTGGCGCAGCGGCAGGTGCCTTGCAGCAGCGATGGCAGGTAATTTTTTTTTACGGAGGTATGGCGGCTGACTGGCGCAAATGTTTGATCGAAATCATCGTGCCTCTGATCGTAGTCACGCACCACCCACCATGACTTGAACCGTTCAAACGTGCCGTCTGCTGTAGTCTTCACGCGGAAGACCCACTTGCTGGAGAGAATCCTTGCTCCCTTAACTGCGGCGCGGTCGACGAGTACCTTGGTGTCGCGGGACTCGAGTGCCTTAATAGTCGCATCCATCGCCTCGCGCCATTCCTTGCTGTGTGGTCCAGTGAAAGCTTGGCGCGGATTTTTTGGTTCGATGACACGTGGCGCCGTTGAGGTGGCGGTGTGGAGCCCGAGAAGTGTTATAGTCACAATAGGCTTCAATGTGCCTAGAACGAAAGATAGAGTGCGCAGTCAGATTTCTGCACAGCGGCTTCAAACGTTCATAGCGATCTGATCACAGCTCCAATTGACCAGATTCAACTTGGATCTGGAGCGCCTTAACGTCGCCTACAATAGGCAATTTAGATCGCACGATTTCATCAAGAATTGACGACACAACGTCAGTTTGAACGAACGGCACTATGGCAGCAACATAGTCTTAGAAACACAGAACTAGGAAGAGTTTCGAAGGGCTGCGAGTTGGGAATGACTCCCAGCTCCTACAAACCCCAAGAGCCGAGGTACAGTGATGGGGAACAGTGCCACACTGTCCCCAACCAAGAAGGGTCTCGAAACTACCCTTCACAAGGGCCTACACCAACTGAAATGTTACACCGCACATTGTAATGTAACTATCTTCAATATCTTGAGGTGTACCCTTTTGGCGAGCTTCGAAATCACTTGAAGCTTGAAACCAAGGCTCGGGTTCTTCATCACAAACTCAAACTTGAGTTCCTGATGGGTCTGCTGCACACACCACCGACACGCCGAACGTTCGACATAGGACAAAACAGAAACCGCGCACGGGACACACGACAAAATAGAAACCGCGCGCGAGACACAAATGACCGCATTAACACGCGGCTAGCGATAACTCGCTATTGACTCGACACACACACTCGACATCATGACCCATCATACACACACTATTATAAGCATGAAATATATATTATTTCATGCCCTCATTCCATTCCATGCACACACGCATGCACGCACACGGACAACAAGCCGAGTGCAAACCGTAGGGTTGCACCAACAAACTCCCCCTCGGGTTGTTGGCCTTAGGATCTTGCTCTCTCAGTTCAGAGCCATCCCAGCCAGCTTGCAACACTTCCAGTGCTGCTGCTCCACCAGCCTCTTGGTCATCATGTCAGCTGGCTGCCCCGTCGTCTTCACATAACGCAACTCAACTTCACCCGCGGCCACCATGCTCCTCGTGCCACTTCACCCTCATGTGCTTGGTCAGGCCGTGCAACACAGGGTTCTTGGCTAGAGCAAGAACTCCTTGGCTGTCACAATAGAGTGAGGTAGGTCCTTGCTGCTCCTCCCCCAATTCAACCAGCAAGCGCCGCTGCCACACAAGCTCCCGCACGGCACGGAAGAGTGCCATGTACTCGGACTCCACCGAGCTCAATGCTTGGTCCACCTGCTTCTTGCTCTCCCAAGCAGTTGGGCTCCCACCAACACAGCATATGAACCCTCCAACACTTGTCATGTCCTCTGGTTCTGATGCATAGGAGGCATCCGAGAATGCGGTGAGGAACAAACGCCCGGGTTCCACACCATCCGCGCCCTTTTGGCGCCTTTGTGCCGCTGCCGAATATTGCTGCCCGACGGTCGGTGTTTGGCCAAGATACTTGGCCACCCTCATTCCAGCTGCTACCTGCTCCTCATTAGGGCATTGCACAACCCTTGCCAGCTGCCCGGTAGCAAACGCGACATCCGGTCGTGTGTTGACTGTCGCGTACATGAGGCTGCCCTCCAACAAGTGAAAACGGCGCCTCTCCTCTTCACCCACGCTCTCCTCCTCTGGTCCCTTCACACACTTGAACCCAGAGGGAAAGGGGTGTAGCAACATGGCCTTCGTTTTGCCCAAAGTTGGCAGCCAATGCCTCCAGGTACTTCCGTTGGTGCACCCGCATGCACCGCTTCTCCACGTCTCGTTCGATGTGAAGCCCGAGGTAAAAGTTCACGTCCCCAAGGGACTTGCACTTGAACTTGTCTTGAAGCTTCAGCATCACCTCCTTCACAAGGTCAGAGGAGGGTGAGAAGATGAGAATATCATCCACATAGACCACCATGAAGCTCCTCTGCTCCCCCTCGCCAAGCATGAACAAGGAGTGATCGGCCGTTGAGGGAGTGAAGCCGATCTCCTCCAACACTTCGCGCAGCTTCAAGTACCACTGCCTAGGGGCCTGCTTTAGCCCATAGAGGGCCTTCTTAAGTTTCCACACTCTGCCGCTACCGTCATCAAACCCCTCTGGCTGCGCCATGAAAATCTCCTCCACAAGGATTCCGTTGAGGAACGCCGTTACGATGTCCAGCTGCTTCACCACCCAACCTTTGATCGCGGCTCCCGCGAGTAGGGTTCGCAGCGTCGTCGGCTTCACCACAGGAGCAAACAGCTCATTGAAGTCCTTGCTCAAGAACTCTCCCCCTCGATCGGTGCGGATTGACTTGACTAGACGGTCTTGTTGCCGCTCCACCATCAGGAACCAATCCGTCTTCATTGTTTCAGCCACGTCGCTCTTCTTGGCCAGCACATACACCCAAGTCATGCAGGTGTAAACATCCACATAGTGAGGAAATATTCAGCTCCAGCAGCTCCAAGCTTCAGGGGGCCCACCACGTCCATCACCACCTCATCAAGCGGTGCCTTAGCCGTCGCCTCCGAACTAGAGAACGGGAAACGAGTAAACTTGGCTTGCATGCACGTCGGGCAGCCAAGCACCTCATCGGGCTCCCCCTTCACACGTATGCCAGCAACCATCTGGTTCTTCACTAGCTGCTGCAAGATGGGCAGGGCCACATGCCCCATTCGCCGATGCAAGGTGAGCCAATCACACTCCCCCGTAGCCGAAGTCGGATTATTTCGTATTGTGAAAGTGAGGACGTGGCCAGCAAAGCTAAGGTAGCGACTTGACGCTACTCACCCCTCTTTTGCCAGCAAAAGAGGAACGTGAGTCCAGTCGCTCCACCCACGTTCTTCATTTCCAATTTCCTAGTTTTATTTTCCCACCACCCACCCCATTGTGTATCATTGATTAACGAGAACGTTGTGATTACCCACTTGGAATGAAGCACGCTGCCTTTGCAAGATGGACTAAGCAAGCTTTCACAATGTAAGAGAATTTCCTTTCCCTTACTCCGCGGTCCCTGCTCAGCGCGTACACCTCTGTTCCCACCAACCGTTCCCAACAGTGCACCGTTACCACTATAGCTTCGCTATATATTCTTCGCTCATGCCTTCGCTCGATGTACTGGTTTGCTTCGATAGTGCAATTCTCGCTCGCTCGCTCAATTGCACTCGTAACACTTGGTATTCAGAGCCTACGATCTTCTCTCGGACCGCACCCACACCTTCGCTTCCCCACTATCTCAATTTTTGGAGGGGGTAGACGTCTCTCGGCGAACAAACACAGCCGCTCGAAGTGCTCTCTCGTAAGCACGCACGGTCACAACCGAGGCTCCCGCTGAGCTCGCCCGACACCCCTGCTATGGCCGAATTCAACGTCGCAACGTTGACAAAGGAACAGCTCGACCGCCTCGTGAGCCAACTTGAAAATTTGGCATTCGAAATCGCGACGCTCACGGCGGAACTCGACTCTGCTCGACGGCAATCAGCGACGAATGCACCTGCACCAACACAGACGCCTGAAAATGCACCAGCACAAACGGACGAGCCGATCGACATCTCGTCCGGCACACCGTGACAGCACGACAGCGTGGGACAGCGCTCAGGCGCAGCCAGTGATGGCGCCGCCCAGTCAATGCCCGGCATGACAAGAACCAGGGTTTCTCAGACCGCGAGGCTCGTCGTCACGTCAAATTTGCGGCGCACGCGGACAACAAAGAGCTCCACGAGCCGATGCCGCTCGAACCGCAATGCCTGCCCTGCTTCGATTCCAGCCAGCGCGGAGGTCCGACGGTTCAGTCATGGGTCTTCACAATGGACGTCTTCTTCGACGCAAACTACTGTCAGAGGTCCACTGGAGATCCCCGATTGATCCTAGGGAAGGGTTACAGGCACATCGGCCTGGGGGGTTATGGGCGCACTCACCTGCTACACAAACAAGCCCTTTTATCCCAGTGGTTAGTGGCTGGGATTCTGACATGGTATCAGAGCGAAGGTCTCGGGTTCGAATCCCGGTGTGTGCACCTCGGGCATCCCAGTGCGGGGGGGTGTCAGAGGTCCACTGGAGATCCCCGATTGATCCTAGGGAAGGGTTACAGGCACATCGGCCTGGGGGGTTATGGGCGCACTCACCCACTACACAAACAAGCCCTTTCATCATAATGGTTAGTGGCTGGGATTCTGACAACTACGTCATCTCGGACGCAGTGAAGATCAGATACGCGGTTTCGCTGTTACGGGGCCCCGCAATGGACTGGTGGCGAGCTATCATAACTTCGTCACGCGCCTACGAGCCACCGTCGCAAGAGGAAGAGCCCATAGGGCCGGCAGTTACCTGGAGTTCGTTCTGCAAAATAGCCCTGTACAGAACGTGGGATGCGTGGTGCGCGGGGCTTCGGGCGCGCTTCGAGTCGATTGCAGCCCCTATTTCGGCACGTCAGAAGCTGCGCACTTGGCGGCAGCTCGGGTCGGTTCAAGACTACACCAGGGGTTTTCACGCTCTGTGCGAGCAGGTTGGCTACATGCACAAGGTGGAGCAGGTGGACCGTTACGTCGGCGGTGTCAAAATCCCAGTCACTAACCACTGGGATAAAAGGGCTTGTTTGTGTAGCGGGTGAGTGCGCCCATAACCCCCCAGGCCAACGTGCCTGTAACCCTTCCCTAGGATCAATCGGGGATCACCAGTGGACCTCTGACACCCCCCCGCACTGGGATGCCCGAAGTGCACACACTGGGAAACGAACCCGAGACCTTCGCTCTGATACCATGTCAGAATCCCAGCCACTAACCACTGGGATAAAAGGGCTTGTTTATATAGCGGGTGAGTGCGCCCATAACCCCCCAGGCCAACATGCCTGTAACCCTTCCCTAGGATCAATCAGGGATCACCAGTGGCACTCTGACATCCTCCCGCACTGGGATGCCCGAAGTGCACACACCGGGAATCGAACCCGAGACCTTCGCTCTGATACCATGTCAGAATCCCAGCCACTAACCACTGGGATAAAAGGGCTTGTTTGTGTGGCGGGTGAGTGCGCCCATAACCCCCCAGGCCAACGTGCCTGTAACCCTTCCCTAGGATCAATCGGGGATCACCAGTGGACCTCTGACAGGCGGACTGAAGCCGGAGATTTTGCACGAGATCATGCTACACGGGCTATCGAATTTCTACGAGATTCTCGCGCTAGCGGAGAAAATCGATATCCTACGCCGTCCGAGACCGGGGTCCTACTACGGACTTTGCCCTCGGGGACAGACCGAGAAAGCCACCGTATACGCCGTTGCGATGAACGCAGACGCCGCGCCATTCAAGGGGCGCCGCTTTGCTTGCAATAGGCCGGGACATCGCAAGAGCGAATGCCAAGAGGAGCTAAGGCGCCGAGGAGCAGAGCAGGGGAGGGAGTCTCAGAGGCAGGGAAACGCCAGCAGTCAGTAGAAATCAAGCCAACTACAAACGAGACAACCTGCTCGCCCAACCTCACCGACCCTCACCGAGTCACAGTACCGATTCACGCCATCGATCGGGCTCCGATGAATAAGGAGGGTACAGCGTCGGATTGCGTAATACTGATCCACGGCACAATACAGGAGACAGCAGTGAAGGTGGTTTTTTTAGACGGAGGAGCGAATCACAGTTTAGTTGATAAGGCAACCACATGGAAACTGCAACTGACGCTTAGCCGCTGCTTACCGGAGATCGACGCACGCTTAGTGTACGGCACACCGCTGGCCATACGGGAAAAAGTGGAGAGGATGAAAGTTTGCTGCGGAAGGAACTTTGGGTTTACACAGGAAAAGCTCGCGACGACACTGTATGGGCACAACATTTTATTGGGATGTGATTGGCTGCAAAGTAGTGGTAACTGGGTCGAGCTACCTTGCTAGTAGTCGCCTGAGTCTTCAACGGTCCACGTCAACGCCATCACGATGAAACGGGCTGTCGCCGCTGGAGCTGACGTGTACGCAGTGGATAACGCAGTGGTAGGAGAAGCAGAGGCGCCGAGCGATTTTCAGAAACCACTAGCAGCTGTACCGCCTGTCAGAATAACTGAGCAGGAATGAATGAACTAGCACAGAGTTTGGTACAAGTAGGAAACCCTAACTTTGTGTACCCCCTAAGGTGTAACCCACTACAGCCTACACAATATAAACATACAATGTTTGACACACCCCCATAGGCGCAGTGGGAGACAACCACAGGGTCATGAGACCAGTCAAAGCAAAGCAAAGCAAGCTCAGGGTGGATCTCAAGGATACCACACAAATTCCGAGCACAAGCAAGTGGTCACAAGACCAGTTCACATGCAGTTTCATAATATAACAAGGGATACAGTGATCACAACCTAGCAAGAGTAAACATGCAGGTATATATATAAAGATCACAGTACAAACAGAGTCAAGAGGTAAGCAAGTGAGGTCCAGCAGGCACAAGGCCTAGAAGAGTACAGAAGCGCTGATGGTCACAAGGCTGAAGCGCCTTGGTGAACACATCAGCAGTGTTGGCCTCAGTGGCCACGTAACGCAGACGAAGCTGACCGCGCTGCTGCAGCTCTCGAGCAAGGAAGTACCGCAGGGCGATGTGCTTCGTTCTGTGCTCCAGTCTGTGCTCCTCACACAAGGCAATGGCAGCCTTGTTGTCGACGTACAGCACTGGAGGAGAACGAGGCCGCTCTCCCAAGTCGGTCAGCAGGTAGGTCAGCCAGCGTAGCTCCTGGGCCGCCATGGCTGTGGCGTAGATCTCAGCCTCGCAACTGGAGCTGAGAACAAAAGAAGAGCGTGTAGAACGCCAAGAAACTGAGCCAGAGCCAAGACTGAAGGTGTAACCCTGAGACGACCGCTGAGTAGCCTGGTCGTCCGCCCAAGAAGTGTCTGAGTGTCCAGTAAGTACAACTCGGTCTCGCCCTCCAAGCACTAGCCCCATGCCCGACGTACTGCACAAGTAGCGCAACACCCTCTTAGCAACATCCATGTGCTCCTTCCTGTGACGGCCAGGAGCGACATAGCGTGCAAGGATGCTAAGAGGGTATGCAAGGTCAGGTCGAGTGCAGGTCATCAGGTACATGAGACAGCCCACAAGCTCTGGATACGGGCCACTCGGCTCTACGGACTCATCCGAAGGCAGAGCTGAGAGCGAGTGACCGGTAGGCAGAGGAGTGGACTGAGGCGAGGAGTACGTGAAGCGGAAGCGCTGAAGGATCTGCTGCACCATGTGTGACTGAGTCAAGGTGATGGTGCGCCGTGCTCTGTCCCGAGTGATCCGCAAGCCAAGATAGCTTGTCAGTTCACCCAGGTCTGTGCACGTGTGTCTCTTCTGCAGCTCCGACTTCACGTGGGCGAGTGCCGCAGTGTCAGCCGTGGCAAAGACCAAGTCGTCGACGTACACGAGGATATAGAACGGCGGCAGCGAAGTGTCGGTGCGTAGAAACAGCGACGGGTCAGCAGTAGAAGGAGTGAACCCAAGAGCCGCAAGTGTAGTCCTCAGTGTGTCGTGCCACTCACGTGGCGCCTGGCGGAGACCGTAGACCAAGCGCTGGAGCCTCCACTGGGTACCAGGAGGAACCGACCCAGTGAAGCCAGGAGGGCGACGCAGCCAGATCTCCTCGTGCAGGCTGCCCTGTAGGAAAGCAGTGCTGAAGTCAAGTGAGTGAAGCTCGTAGTCGCGCTGAGCGGCTATGTGCAGCAGCACCCGAAGAGTGGTCATCTTCGAGGTGGGGGAGAAGGTCTGGAAGAAGTCTACTCCCTCTCGCTGACTGAAGCCTCGAGCCACATAACGCGCCTTGAAGACAGGCGGAGAACCTGGCGGCCGCTTCACCCTGAAAATCCACATGCCACTGACGATGTTCGCCCCAGGAGGGGGAACCTCGTCGACGTAAGTGCCAGTGGACTTCCAGGATGCCATCTCTGCGTCCATGGCTGTCTGCCACTGAGAGGAGTACTCACTCGCGATCGCCTCAGCGTAAGAGCGCAGGGTCGGGATGTCTGGTGCATCCGGGTCTCCCTCAGGGGCAAGCAGCATGGCCACGAGATGGGGCGCAGCTGCTGCGAGACACTCAAGGTCCTCGTGCCTGTCCTCAAGGACGTCCGTGCCAAGAGCACACTCACCCCCGACGGACGGAGGACAGACAGACTCAGACTCAGCAACAAGACTAGCGGCGTAGTCTAGACGACACCTGGCAGCAAAGTCAACCAACTCAGCGACCAGAGCAGACGCAGCAGAGGACTCAAAGGTAGGGTCAGTGACAACAGTGGCGAGGAGACGCGTGACAGTGGGACTGGCAGCACGACGGGAGTCAGACTCCGGGTCAGGAAGAGTAGGTAGAGAGGACGCAGGAGGAGACGGCAGAGGGACACGCTGAGGAGCAGTGGAGGGACGCAGAGTCATGTAGTGAGTGCCAGGGACAGGAGGAGGACGCTCACGTGGGACACGGCGACCAGTGCGAGCAGTACGAACAGGCGACACAGGACGAGACTCAGGCTCACGACGCTCCGTAAGACCTCCTGTCGGACCAGTGTAAGGGGAGGGACCAGGGAGAGGCGCGGCAGGCGGTAACTGCGACTGCGACTTGACAGACGAAGGACACTCTAAGGAGGAAGGAGGACAAGGAGGAGGAGTCTGACCAAGAACCTGCTGAAGGAGCGGCACGAAGTAAGGTCGCGGCCGCGCAGCGTCTCCAGAACCAGTAGAGACACCAGTGGCAGGGTCCTCAGTACCAGCAGCAGCTCCACCGGCCGGGTCCTCAGCACCAGCAGCAGCTCCAACGTCAGGGTCCTCAGCACCAGCAGCAGCTCCAGCGTCCAGGTACTCAGCGCCAGCAGCAGCTCCACCGCCCGGGTCCTCAGCACCAGCAGCAGCTCCACCGCCCGGGTCCTCAGCACCAGCAGTAGCTCCAGCGCCCGGCTCCGCAGCACCAGCAGCAGCTCCAGCGCCCGGCTCCTCAGCACCAGTAGTCCTTGCAGTACCAGGGTCCGCAACACCAGGAGCGCCACTCCGAAGACTGCAGCGTCGCGTGTACCACTCTCGGATCTGCTGAAGGGAGGGGAGCTCCCGGGTAGGAGGGGAAGCACTGGTACCAGCTCCAGCAGCACCTCTCCTGAGGCTGCAGTACTGTAGGTACCTCTCCTGCAGCTGCTGTGAGGAGAGGGCTCCTCCAGGTGTAGCACTCTCAGGCTCAGCACCCCCAGACTCAGCACCCCCAGACTCAGCACCTCCAGGCTCAGCACCCCCAGGCTCAGCACCCCCAGACTCCGCACCCCCAGACTCAGCACCGCCAGGCTCCTCACGCTCAGGCTCAGCACCCCTAGCAGGACGAGACTCGACAGCTACCTCGACAGGCTCAACCGGGTCTACCTGGGACACACCTGAGGGAGCGGCACCCTGAGGGGGGAGGGGGTCTACCACAGCAGCACCTGGCGCGAGGAAGAGAGGCGAGGGGGGGAGCGGGGCAGTGCGGTAGGGGAAGAGGCGGTAGTAGGGGACGGACTCGTCAAAAGTGACGTCCAGAGAAGGCAGAACCCGGCGCGAGGTGACGTGGTAAAACTGCCAACCAGGCGCGTCCAGGACAAAGCCAAGGAAGACACAAGGAACAGTGCGAGAGGAGAGCTTGTCCGCGGACGTATCGCGAACAAAAGCTCAGGATCCCCAGACCCGAAAACGCGACGCATCGCCAACCTCTCCCGTCCACCGCAGTGTCGGGGAAGTCTCCGGCAAGGAGACACAGGGCCAGAGGTTGAGCTGATGCGCAGCGTATCGGACAGCAAACGGCCACAGGAAGTGGGGGGCAGCCGCATGGATCAAGGAGGTACGAGCGACCTCCATGACCAAGCCAATGCGGCGCTCAGCAACCCCATTCTGTTGTGGAGAGGCCGGAAGCGTGAACGACTGCTCAATGCCGTGCTCCGCACAGTAGGCTGCCAAGAGGTTGGAGGAGAACTCACCACCTCTGTCAGAGTGCAAACGCAGGACAGGAAAGTCCGAGCGGAAACGCTCGCTGAGCTGGAGACGAGCTCTGCGGATCCAAGGGATCAAGACATCAGGGACCTCACCCTTGGTACGCAAGGGGAAGACCGTGGTGTAGCGCGAGTAGTCGTCAACAACAATCAGGAAGTACGCCTCCTGACCCTGTCCACGGACGCGGGCTGGGCCCCACACGTCCAGGTGGAGCGTCTGCAAGGGAGCAGTCGTCGGGGGAAAGGAGGAGGAGTGAGGAGCGGCGCGCTGCCGCCCCTCGACACAGGGAAGACAGGAAGGAGCAGGCGAGGGTGGGAGGGGAGGGAGAACCCTGGGAAGACCAGAGACAAGGTGCCGTTTGTGCATGGCCCGAAGGCGCTGCACAGACGGGTGGCCAAGTCGGTGGTGCCAGAGGACGGTCTCGTGCGCCAGAGAGCGACACGAGCAGGGGGCCGACAGCTGACCTGACGCAGACGCGGACGCGGACGCAGCTACCTGAGGGGACTCAGTGGTCAGTGTGTACAAGTCCGACCCCGGCTGCCGAGTGAAGGTAGCCAGGTGACGGCCCGTCCGAGCACACGTGCAGTGTGTCACGCGCTCGTAGGCAGGGGTGAACTGGTGAACACCCGCGTCCTGGAGCGCACAACCCGCCACCAAGTTCGTAGAGAACGAGGGGAGGTGGAGACCGGACAGTGTGCCCGACGGGACCGCAGGACAGGGAAGAACAGTGGAGGAGGTCGCAATGACCGGACCCCCAGAGGGGTCAGCGAGGGAGACAGCAACTGGCCGAGCAAGCGGCTCAAGGGCAGTGCGGTCACGAAAGAAACAGTGAGAAGCACCTGAGTCCAGGGTGAAGGTGTGCAGTGCCTCAGTCGACTCAGTACCAGGGGGGACAGACTCACTAGCACCTAGAGCGGCAGCCTCACCATCACAGACACGCGAGTACCTGCTGTGGCAGTCTCACTAGCCAGAATGCCTGGGTCGGGCGGAACACGCAAGTACTGAGCACCCTCTCCACTAGTAAACATCGCATACATGGCAGTGAGAATAGCATCAAAGTCTAGAGCCCAGATATCAACTCCCTTCCTCTCCAGATCAGCCCAGCGGGGCAGCTCAGCGCCATCAGGGAACTGGGCGCGCCAAGCGTCGTCAAGGCGCGAGAAGCAGCGCTGCGTGGGGTGCGGCCTCCCACACGTCTGACCAGCGCGGTCACCAGTGCGAATGACGTACGTGCAGCTAAAGCCACCCGCCCCCCGGCGCAAATACCACTCACGGGCCTCCTGGAGCGACGGAGTGTGCTGCTGGCTCAGACCACCGCCAGCGCCTCCACGACCACCACCGCCGCCGCCACCTCCTCGACCACCTCCTCCCCTGCCGCTGCCACGACCACCTCCGCCCCCGCTGCCGCCCCCGCCCCTGCCACCGCCCCCGCCGCTGCCGTCACCACCCCCACTGCCGCCACTAGCCTCTCCAGCCCCTCCTCCACTCCCACCGCCTCCACCCCCGCCTCCCCCGCCGCCACCTCCACCCTTGCCCCCTCTGTTCCTGCGGTGCCCGCTCGGAGCAGACGCCGTCCCGACCTTCTCAGCACCAAGGAGGTCGACAGCAGAAGCAGAGGCTACAGAGGGGAGAAGGGGGGAAGGGGAACACCCCTCAAAGAAAGGGGTGCGGGGGTCGCCACGAGAGGCACCTACAGCGACGATGCTCGCCTCAGCTGCAAGTAGTTCCTTCTCGAGGAGGGCAATGGTGAGCTCAGTGGGGGAGCGAGCGAGGAAGTGGTCCCTGACTGCGCGCAGAGAGTCAGGGAGGCGGGTGACGATGTGGTAGAGAGTGAGCCAGAGCGGGGGGGGGTTCCTAGCAAGGAACTCATCGGGCATAGCAGCGCGGAAGCGGGCCTCACTAGTCTTGAGGTGGGTGATGAGGTCAGCAACTGTGTGAAAGGAGGCCAGGTCGGGGAACAGGTAGGGGAGTGAGAGGCGGCCTAGTGCGGCAGAAGCAGGTGAGGAGTAGCGAGCAACGACAGCAGTGTACAGTTCCTTAGCAGTCTTGTGCTGGCCAAAGTGCTCGCGCTCATCTATCGGCAGGGAGTTGCGAATAGCAAAGCGAGCGTGGGCGTCACGAGTCTGCCACTGTGAGCGGGCAGTGCTGTCAGCAGAAGTATCAGGGGCAGTAGCATGGCCGAGGGCATGATCGTACAGTGAGATGTCCTCCTTGGCAGTGAGCTGTAGGAAGAGGTGCAGGTCATCTAGCCAGGTGTCGAACTTCACTGGACGGCCCTCAGCATCGAAAGCGAGTACAGGAGGACTAGCCATAGTAGCAGCAGCAGTAGCAGCAGTAGCAGTATCAGTAGAAGCGACGGGGCCGCGAAGAGGCGGTGCGCGGGGTCGACGGGGCCGGCGGGGCCTCTATGCGGGGCGCGCGCGGGGACAGCGGGGCCGGCGGGGCCTCTAGGCGGGGTGCGCGTGGGGTCGACGGGGCCGAGTAAAAAAAGAGAGAAGCGCTCGAGGGCGCTGGGGGAGGCGCTAAGGCGCGCTCCGACAGTAGGGCGCACGAGGGCGCTAGTACACAGTCAGTAGTGGTGGGCCCAGAAAAATTAGGTCCTAGCGAAGGACCTGCTCTGAAACCATGTCAGAATAACTGAAGCAGGGAATGAATGAACTAGCACAGAGTTTGGTACAAGTAGGAAACCCTAACTTTGTGTACCCCCTAAGGTGTAACCCACTACAGCCTACACAATATATACATACAATGTTTGACACTGCCCGAACTACATGAATTGTTGAAACGGTACCCGAGGATTTTCCCAGATGATTTACCGGAGGGACTACCACCTTAGCGGGCACACGATCACCGAATAGAATTAGAACCGAGGGCATAGCCAACTGTATAGCGACAGTTCAGACTGGTACAGCCCGAGCCTGACAAACTGAGGAAGTAGTTAGATTACCTGTTAGAGAAAAAAATCCTTCCGACCGAGCTCGTCACCGTTTGCTGCACCGATACTGTTCACATTGAAAAAGGGGAAATTACCATCAGATTAGGGTCGAACCATCGGACTACGCCAAGACGGCATTCGAAACACTGTGATGCCATTCGAGCTGACCAACGCACTGGCGACATTTCGGATGACTTTGAACGAGGCGTTTAGACCACTTTTAGATAAATGCGTGATAGTTTACCTCGACAACATCCTGGTCTACAGCGGCGACAAGAAGCAGCACTTAGCAGATTTAACAGCAGTGTTTAAGATTTTAGACGAGAACCGCCTACTGACCAAGGGTTCAAAGTGCGAGTTTTTTCAGGACTGGTTAGATTTTTGGGACACGTCATTTCGGAGGCTGGGGTCAGAATTGACCTAAATAAGGTAGACACGGTAATGTCAAACATTGTATGTTTATATTGTGTAGGCTATAGTGGGTTTAGCCTTAGAGGGTACACAAACTTAGGGTTTCCTACTTGTACCCACCTTCCTGCTAGTTCACCCCATTCTCGTTCTATTCTAGATTCTAACATGGTATCAGAAGCCTAGGTTGCTACCTAGGACCGCCTTCTACAATGGGCCCACTATTCCGCTAGAAGCGCCCTCGTGCGCCCTACCTTACGTGCGCCCTCGTGCGCCCTACCTTACGTGCGCCCTCGTGCGCCTCTTCTCTGCTAGTGCGCCTTCGTGCGCCCTCGTGCGCCCTCGTGCGCCCTCGTGCGCCCTCGTGCGCCTCTTCTCTGCTAGTGCGCCTTCGTGCGCCCTCGTGCGCCCTCGTGCGCCTTCGTGCGCCTTTCTTAGGCACCTACGTCGACGAGGTTCCCCCACCTGGGGCGAACATCGTCAGTGGCATGTGGATTTTTAGGGTGAAGCGGCCGCCGGGTTCTCCTCCTGTCTTCAAGGCGCGCTACGTTGCTCGAGGCTTCAGTCAGCGAGAGGGAGTAGACTTCTTCCAGACCTTCTCCCCCACCCCGAAGATGACCACTCTTCGGGTGTGTCGGAGTTAACAGACAGGAATGATTGAACTAACAGAGAAATCAGTACAAAAAACAAACCCTAGAATTGTGTACCCCATATAGGCTAACCCACTGTAGCCTAACAAACCCAACATATATAATGTTTGACACACCCCCATAGGCAAAGTGGGAGAGACCTAGGGGTCACAAGACCAGTCAAGGCAAAGCAAGGCAACAACAAGCTCAGGGTGGATCTCGAGGATTCCACACAAATTCCGAGCACAAGCTAGTGGTCACAAGACCAGTTCACATGCAGGTTTATAACAGAGCCAGAGATACAGTGATCACAACCTAGCAAGAGTAAACATGCAGGTATAGATATATATAGTGATCACAGTACAAGCAAAGTCAAGAGGTAAGCAAGTGAGGTCCAGTAGGCACAAGGCCTAGTAGAGTGCAGAAGCGCTGATGGTCACGAGGCTGAAGCGCCTTGGTGAACACATCAGCAATGTTGGCCTCAGTGGCCACGTAGCGAATACAAAGCTGACCGCGCTACTGCAGCTCTCGAGCAAGGAAGTACCGCAGGGCGATGTGCTTCGTTCTGTGCTCCAGTCTGTGCTCCTCACACAAGGCAATGGCAGCCTTGTTGTCGACGTACAGTACTGGAGGAGAACGAGGCGGCTCTCCGAGGTCAGTCAGCAGGTAGGTCAGCCAGCGTAGCTCCTGGGCAGCCATGGCTGTAGCGTAGATCTCAGCCTCGCAACTGGAGCCGAGAACAGAAGAAGAGCGTGTAGAGCGCCAAGAAACTGAGCCAGAGCCAAGGCTGAAGGTGTAACCCTGAGACGACCGCTGAGTGGCCTGGTCGTCTGCCCAAGAAGCGTCTGAGTGCCCTGTGAGCACAACTCGGTCTCGCCCTCCAAGCACAAGCCCCATGCCCGACGTACTGCACAAGTAGCGCAACACCCTCTTAGCGGCATCCATGTGCTCCTTCCTGTGACGGCCAGGAGCGACATAGCGTGCAAGGATGCTAAGAGGGTATGCAAGGTCAGGTCGAGTGCAGGTCATCAGGTACATGAGGCAGCCCACAAGCTCTGGATACGGGCCACTCGGCTCTACGGACTCATCCGAAGGCAGAGCTGAGAGCGAGTGACCGGTAGGCAGAGGAGTGGACTGAGGCGAGGAGTACGTGAAGCCGAAGCGCTGGAGAACCTGCTGCACCATGTGTGACTGAGTCAAGGTGATGGTGCGCCGTGCTCTGTCCCGGGTGATCCGCAAGCCAAGATAGCTTGTCAGTTCACCCAGGTCTGTGCACGTGTGTCTCCTCTGCAGCTCCGACTTCACGTAGGCGAGTCCTGCAGTGTCAGCAGTGGCAAAGACCAGGTCGTCGACGTACACGAGGATGTAGAACGGCGGCAGCGAAGTGTCGGTGCGCAGGAACAGCGACGGGTCAGCTGTAGAAGGCGCGAACCCAAGAGCCGCAAGTGTAGTCCTCAGTGTGTCGTGCCACTCACGCGGAGCCTGGCGGAGACCGTAGACCGGCCGCTGAAGCCTCCACTGGGTACCAGGAGGAAACGACCCAGTGAAGCCAGGTGGGCGGCGCAGCCAGATCTCCTCGTGCAGGCTGCCCTGCAAGAAAGCAGTGCTGAAGTCAAGTGAGTGAAGCTCGTAGTCGCGCCACTGTTCTAGCGGCCTGATTCCAGCGGTCTGGTCATGGAGGTCGCTCGTACCTCCTTGAGCCATGCGGCTGCCCCCCATTTTCTGTGGCCGTTTGCAGTCCGATACGCTGCGCATCATCTGGTTGACAGCTGCTGCACATAGCCGCTCAGCGCGACTACGAGCTTCACTCACTTGACTTCAGCACTGCTTTCTTGCAGGGCAGCCTGCACGAGGAGATCTGGCTGCGCCGCCCTCCTGGCTTCACTGGGTCGTTTCCTCCTGGTACCTAGTGGAGGCTCCAGCGGCCGGTCTACGGTCTCCGACAGGCTCCACGTGAGTGGTACGACACACTGAGGACGACACTTGCGGCACTTGGGTTCGCACCTTCTACTGCTGACCCGTCGCTGTTTCTGCGCACCGACACTTCGCTGCCGCCGTTCTACATCCTCGTGTACGTCGACGACTTGGTCTTTGCCACTGCTGACACTGAGGCTCTCGCCCACGTGAAGTCGGAGCTGCAGAGGAGACACACGTGCACAGACCTGGGTGAACTGACAAGCTACCTTGGCTTGCGGATCACCCGGGACAGAGCACGGCGCACCATCACCCTGACTCAGTCACACATGGTGCAGCAGGTCCTTCAGCGCTTCCGCTTCACGTACTCCTCGCCTCAGTCCACTCCTTTGCCTACCGGTCACTCGCTCTCAGCTCTGCCTTCGGATGAGTCCATAGAGCCGAGTGGTCCGTATCCAGAGCTTGTGGGCTGCCTCATGTACCTGATGACCTGCACTCGACCTGACCTTGCATACCCTCTTAGCATCCTTGCGCGCTATGTCGCTCCTGGCCGTCACAGGAAGGAGCACATGGATGCTGCTAAGAGGGTGTTGCGCTACTTGTGCAGTACGTCGGGTATGGGGCTAGTGCTTGGAGGGCGAGACCGAGTTGTACTCACTGGACACTCAGACGCTTCTTGGGCGGACGACCAGGCTACTCAGCGGTCGTCTCAGGGTTACACCTTCAGCCTTGGCTCTGGTTCAGTTTCTTGGCGTTCCACACGCTCTTCTTCTGTTCTCAGTTCCAGTTGTGAGGCTGAGATCTACGCCACAGCCATGGCGGCCCAGGAGCTACGCTGGCTGACCTACCTGCTGACCGACTTGGGAGAGCGGCCTCGTTCTCCTCCAATGCTGTACGTCGACAACAAGGCTGCCATTGCCTTGTGTGAGGAGCACAGACTGGAGCACAGAACGAAGCACATCGCCCTGCGGTACTTCCTTGCTCGAGAGCTGCAGCAGCGCGGTCAGCTTCGTCTGCGTTACGTGGCCACGGAGGCCAACACTGCTGATGTGTTCACCAAGGCGCTTCAGCCTTGTGACCATCAGCGCTTCTGTACTCTTCTAGGCCTTGTGCCTACTGGACCTCACTTGCTTACTTCCCGACTTTGCTTGTACTGCACGCTTACACCTGCTAGGTTGTGATCACTGTATCTCTTGCTATACTATCAAACTGCATGTGAACTGGTCTTGTGACCACTTGCTTGTGCTCAGAATTTGTGTGGTATCCTTGAGATCCACCCTGAGCTTGCTTTGCTTTGCTTTGACTGGTCTTGTGACCCTCTGGTTGTCTCCCACTACGCCTATGGGGGTGTCAAACATTGTATGTTTATATTGTGTAGGCTATAGTGGGTTTAGCCTTAGAGGGTACACAAACTTAGGGTTTCCTACTTGTACCCACTTCCTGCTAGTTCAGCCCATTCTCGTTCTATTCTGGATTCTAACAGGTAAAAGCGTGGAGACCCCCGACCAGCATCATGGAGTCGCAGAGTTTTTTTTGGTTTCGTTTATTACGTCCATTGGTTCGACCCCGACATGGCGCGTTTAACGGCACCACTGACAGATTTACTGCGGAAGGGAGTGGCGTTTACGTGGGGTGAGAAAGAGCATGCTGCTCTCTCTGCCCTGAAAACTGTTCTCTGTTCACCGCCCGTCCTGCGCATTGCCGACCCACACCGCCCCTTCGAAGTAGTTACTGACGCAAGCGACATCGCCATCGGAGCCGTACTGCTACAGGATTTCGGCAACGGCCTACAGCCCATCGCATACGAGTCACGAAAACTGCATCCGCCAGAGAAAAAATACCCGAAAGACAACCGCGAATGCTCCCGATCGTGCACGCGTTCAAGGTCCAGCGCCGTTACTTGACCGGCACAGATGTGAGAGTACGGACAGACCACGAATCACTACGGTACCTCCGCGCACATCCCCACCAAAACCCACGACAGGTTTGCTGGCTCGATTTCCTCGAGTCAAACTTCCACTACACAGTCACCTACAAAAAGGGGGCATCGAACATCGCCGACGCATTGACCCACCCAACTACCCAGATACACGCCATACTACTCGCTCAGACCAGCCCACTACTAACAGGACTATTTGCCCACAGCTATCAAACAAACCCGTTTTTCACAGGTAGCAACTCGCAGCAATTTGCAGCAGCAAAAGGGGTTTATTACGTAAAAGCCGGCACCGATCGCATCGGGGATCAGGCTACACTTTACTAAGGAAGCTGTTACTGCAGAAGGCACACGACAGCGTTACCTCAGGGCATTTTGGGGTAGAAAAAACACGGCAGCAGCTGCAGCGGTATTATTACTGGCCCGAAATGTTGACCGACGTGCAACGACTCGTGGCATCATGTCACACATGCCAACTCATGAAGTCATCACGGAAGCGACCGGCAGGGCAGTTGCAACCGATACCACCCCCACAGCGTGCTTGGCAACAGGTGACGATGGACTTTGTCACGGGGTTACCGGCCAGAGCAAGTGGGAACGACGCGATCCTGGTCGTCGTCGATCGGCTGACAAAGATGGCACATTTTGCAGCCTGCAAGAAATCAATTTCAGCCAAAGAAACAGCTCGGCTCTTCATCGCCACCGTTGTCCAAATGCACGGGATACCAGCGGCCAACATCAGCGACCGAGACACAAAATCCACAAGCAATTCCGGCGGAACCTGTCGCAGCAGTTCGGCACGCGTCTACAGTTTAGTTCATTGTACCACCCCGAAACGGACGGACAGACAGAACGGACAAACTAGACCATGGAACAGTTGATTCGAGCCACGTGCGACGACTCGACCACGTGGGAACAGCAACTGCCACTCATAAAAATCGCATACAACAACTCGCCATCCGCCACGACCCAACACTCACCGTTTTACCTGAACTACGGACAAGACCCCACAGTACCCATGACCCTGAATCCAGAAAACCCGATGCCACGCGCTCAATAGTTCGCAGAGATTTTACAGGCAGCACGGACTCGAGCAACAGACGCCGGAAAAAAAAAAAACAAAAAAAAAAACAAAAAAAAAAAAAAACAAAAAAACAAACATCATCGCCAAGCTTAACGCCGACTGCCACCGCCAACCTGTTGCTTACCAGCCTGACGACCTCGTTTTACTTGACACCCAGAACCTCCGCCTGCCGGCACCCCAAAATTACGCCCCCGATACTGCAGGCACCAACCTACTATGGACCTGCTCCCGAGCCGTGTGAACCAACCTTCGTCCCTCAAACTATCCCTGGGACCAATATTCTCTTCTCCATAATTCTCGACAGAGAATTTTTGGCGTTGATGTTGGCCACGGCAAACGACAAAGAAGAAGCAGCAGAAGAAACAACGGTGGAACCTGCCCCAGAACCTAACGAAGACCTCGAAGCAATGTGCGCGCGTTGTCAGAAATAACTGAGCAGGAATGAATGAACTAGAACAGAGTTTGGTACAAGTAGTAAACCCTAACTTTGTGTACCCCCTAAGGTGTAACCCACTACAGCCTAGACAATATAAACATGCAATGTTTGACACACCCCCATAGGCGCAGTGGGAGACAACCACAGGGTCACAAGACCAGTCAAAGCAAAGTAAAGCAAGCTCAGGGTGGATCTCAAGGATTCCACACAAATTCCGAGCACAAGCAAGTGGTCTCAAGACCAGTTCACATGCAGGTTTATAACAAAGCAAGAGATACAGTGATCACAACCTAGCAAAAGTAAACAAGTAGGCATATATATATAGTGATCACAGTACAAGCAAGGTCAAGAGGTAAGCAAGTGAGGCCCAGTAGGTACAAGGCCTAACAGAGTGCAAAAGCGCTGATGGTCACAAGGCTGAAGCGCCTTGGTGAACACATCAGCAGTGTTGGCCTCCGTGGCCACGTAACGCAGACAAAGCTGACCACGCTGCTGCAGCTCTCGAGCAAGGAAGTACCGCAGAGCGATGTGCTTCGTTCTGTGCTCCAGTCTGTGCTCCTCACACAAGGCAATGGCAGCCTTGTTGTCAACGTACAGCACTGGAGGAGAACGAGGCCGCTCTCCGAGGTCGGTCAGCAGGTAGGTCAGCCAGCGTAGCTCCTGAGCAGCCATGGCTGTGGCGTAGATCTCAGCCTCACAACTGGAGCTGAGAACAGAAGAAGAGCGAGTAGAACGCCAAGAAACTGAGCCAGAGCCAAGGCTGAAGGTGTAACCCTGGGACGACCGCTGAGTAGCCTGGTCGTCTGCCCAAGAAGCGTCTGAGTGCCCTGTGAGAACAACCCGGTCTCGCCCTCCAAGCACAAGCCCCATGCCCGACGTACTGCACAAGTAGCGCAACACCCTCTTAGCAGCATCCATGTGCTCCTTCCGGTGACGGCCAGGAGCGACATAGCGTGCTAGGATGCTAAGAGGGTATGCAAGGTCAGGTCGAGTGCAGGTCATCAGGTACATGAGGCAGCCCACAAGCTCTGGATACGGGCCACTCGGCTCTACGGACTCATCCGAAGGCAGAGCTGAGAGCGAGTGACCGGTAGGCAGAGGAGTGGACTGAGGCGAGGAGTACGTGAAGCGGAAGCGCTGGAGAACCTGCTGCACCATGTGTGATTGAGTCAGGGTGATGGTGCGCCGCGCTCTGTCCCGGGTGATCCGCAAGCCAAGATAGCTCGTCAGCTCACCCAGGTCTGTGCACGTGTGTCTCCTCTGCAGCTCCGACTTCACGTGAGCGAGTGCCGCGGTGTCAGCAGTGGCAAAGACCAAGTCGTCGACGTACACGAGGATGTAGAACGGCGGCAGCGAGGTGTCGGTGCGTAGAAACAGCGACGGGTCAGCAGTAGAGGGAGCGAACCCAAGAGCCGCAAGTGTCGTCCTCAGTGTGTCGTGCCACTCACGTGGCGCCTGGCGGAGACCGTAGACCGGCCGCTGAAGCCTCCACTGGGTGCCAGGAGGAAATGACCCAGTGAAGCCAGGGGGGCGGCGCAGCCAGATCTCCTCGTGCAGGCTGCCCTGCAAGAAAGCAGTGCTGAAGTCAAGAGAGTGAAGCTCGTAGTCGCGGTGAGCGGCTATGTGCAGCAGCACCCGAAGAGTAGTCATCTTCGGGGTGGGGGAGAAGGTCTGAAAGAAGTCTACTCCCTCTCGCTGACTGAAGCCTCGAGCCACGTAGCGCGCCTTGAAGACAGGTGGAGAACCCGGCGGCCGCTTCACCCTGAAAATCCACATGCCACTGACGATGTTCGCCCCAGGAGGGGGAACCTCGTCTACGTAGGTGCCTGTGGACTTCCAGGAGGCCATCTCTGCGTCCATGGCTGTCTGCCACTGAGAGGAGTAGGGACCCGCTATCGCCTCAGCGTAAGAGCGTGGGGTCGGGATGTCTGGTGCATCCGGGTCTCCCTCAGGGGCAACTAGCAAGGACACGAGACGGGGCAAAGCAGCAGCAAGGCAGTGGAACTCCTCCTGTCTGTCCTCAAGGACGTCCGTGCCGAGGGCACACTCACCCCCGACGGACGGAGGACAGGCAGACGTAGACTCAGACCTAGCGACAAGGCTGGCAGCGTAGTCTAGGCGACAGCGAGCAGCAAAGTCAACCAACTCAGCGACCAGAGCAGACGCAGCAGAGGACTCAAAGGTCGGGTCAGTGACAACTGTAGCGAGGAGACGCGTAACAGTGGGACTGGCAGCACGACGGGAGTCAGACTCCGGGTCAGGAAGAGTAGGAAGAGAGGACGCAGGAGGAGACGGCAGCGGGACACGCTGCGGAGCAGTGGAGGGACGCAGAGTCATGTAGTGAGTGCCAGGGACAGGAGGAGGACGCTCACGTGGGACACGACGACCAGTGCGAGCAGTACGAACAGGCGACGCAGGACGAGACTCAGGCTCACGACGCTCTGTAAGACCTCCTGTGGGACCAGCGTAAGGGGAGGGAGCAGGGAGAGGCGAGACAGGCGGTAACTGTGACTGCGGCTGGACAGGCAGAGGACACTCGACGGAGGAAGGAGGACAAGGAGGAGGAGCCTGACCAAGAACCTGCTGAAGGAGCGGTACGAAGTACGGTCGCGGCCGCACAGCGTCTCCAGAAGCAGCAGGGACACCAGTGGCAGCCCCAACGCCCGAGTCCTCAGCACCAGCAGCAGCTCCAACGCCCGAGTCCTCAGCACCAGCAGCAGCACCACCGGTCGGGTCCTCAGCACGAGCAGCAGCTCCAACGCCCGGGTCCTCAGCACCAGCAGCAGGGGCACTGGTCAGGTCCTCAGCACCAGCAGCAGCGCCACCGGTCGGGTCCTCAGCACCAGCAGCAGCTCCAACGCCCGGGTCCTCAGCACCAGCAGCAGCTCCAGTATCCGGGTCCTCAGCACCAGCAACAGCACCACCGCTCGGGTCCGCAGCACCAGGAGCACCACTACGAAGACTGCAGCGCCGCGTGTACCACTCGCGGATCACCTGAATGGGGGGGAGCTCCTGGGTAGGAGGGGAAGTACCGGGACGAGCTCCAGAAGCACCTCTCCGGAGGCGGCAGTACTCGAGGTACCTCTCCTGCAGCTGCTGGGAGGAGAGGGCTCCTCCAGATGGAGTACCCCCAGACTCAGCACCCCCAGACTCAGCACGTCCAAACTCAGCACCACCAGGCTCCGCACCTCCAGGCTCCGCACCTCCAGGCTCAGCACCCCCAGGCTCCGCACCTCCAGGCTCAGTACCTCCAGGCTCCGCACCTCCAGGCTCAGCACCCCCAGGCTCCGCACCTCCAGGCTCAGCACCCCCAGGCTCCGCACCTCCAGGCTCAGCACCCCCAGGCTCCGCACCTCCAGGCTCAGCACCCCCAGGCTCCGCACCCTCAGACGCAGCACTCCCAGGCTCAGCACCCCCAGACGCAGGACGCGAGTCAACAGCTACCTCGACAGGCTCACTCGGGTCTACCTGGGACACACCTGAGGGAGCGGCACCCTGAGGGGGGAGGGGGTCTGGTACCTCAGCACCTGGAGCGAGGAAGAGAGGCGGGGGGGGGAGCGGGGCAGTGCGGTAGGGGAAGAGGCGGTAGAAGGGGACGGACTCGTCAAAAGTGACGTCCTGAGAGGCCAGAACCCGGCGCGAGGTGACGTGGTAAAACTGCCATCCAGGCGCGTCGGGAACAAAGCCAAGAAAGACACAGGGAACAGCGCGACGCGAGAGCTTGTCCGCGGACGTGTCGCGGACAAAAGCTCGAGATCCCCAGACCCGGAAACGCGACGCATCGCCAACCTCTCCCGTCCACCGTAGAGTCGGGGAAGTCTCCGGCAAGGAGACACGGGGCCAGAGGTTGAGCTGATGCGCTGCGTACCGGACTGCAAACGGCCACAGAAAGTGGGGAGCAGCCGCATGGGTCAGGGAGGTACGAGCGACCTCCATGACTAAGCCAATGCGGCGCTCAGCAACCCCATTCTGCTGTGGAGAGGCCGGAAGCGTGTACGACTGCTCAATGCCGTGCTCAGCACAGTAGGCTGCCAAGAGGTCGGAGGCGAACTCACCACCCCTGTCAGAGTGCAAGCGCAGGACAGGAAAGTCCGAGTGAAAGCGCTCGCCTAGCTGGAGACGGGCTCGGCTGATCCAGGGGATCAAAACACCAGGGACGTCACCCTTGGCGCGCAAGGGGAAGACCGTGGTGTAGCGCGAGTAGTCGTCAACAACTATCAGGAAGTACCTCTCCTGACCCTGACCACGGACGCGGGCTGGGCCCCACACGTCCATGTGGAGCGTCTGCAGGGGAGCGGTCGTCGGGGGAAAGGAGGAGGAGTGAGGAGCGGCGCGCTGCCGCCCCTCGACACAGGGAATGCAGTCAGGAGCAGGGGAGTCAGGAAGGGGAGGGAGCACCCTGGGAAGACCAGCAACAAGGTCCCGTTTGTGCATGGCCCGCAGGCGCTGCACAGACGGGTGACCAAGGCGGTGGTGCCAGAGGACGGTGTCGTTCGCCAGAGAGCGACACGAGCAGGGGGCGGACAGCTGACCTGACGCTGACGCAGACGCAGCTACCTGAGGGGACTCAGTGGTCAGTGTGTACAGGTCAGACCCCGGCTCTCGAGTGAAAGTAGCTAGGTGGCGGCCCGTCCGAGCACACGTGCAGTGAGTCACACGCTCGTAGGCAGGGGTGAACTGGTGAACACCCCCGTCCTGGAGCGCACTACCTGCCACCAAGTTCGTGGAGAACGAGGGGAGGTAGAGACCTGAGAGCGTGCCGGACGGAACCGCTGGACACGGAAGGGTGGTGGAGGAGGTCGCAAGGACCGGACCCCCAGAGGGGTCAGCAAGAGAGACAGCAACCGGCCGAGCTAGAGGCTCAAGGACAGTGCGGTCACGAAAGAAAGAGCGAGAAGCACCTGAGTCAAGTGTGAAGGTGTGCAGTGTTGCAGTCGACTCAGTACCAGGGGGCACAGACGCAGAAGCACCTAGAGCAGCAGCTGCAGTAGTACCTGTGGAAGCAGACACACTAGCACCTAGAGCAGCAGCAGGGCTGGCCTGAATGCCCGGGTCGGGCGGAACACGCAAGTACTGAGCACCCTCTCCACTAATAGACATCGCATACATGGCAGTGAGAATAGCATCAAAGTCAAGTGCCCAAATATCAACACCCTTCCTGAGCAGATCAGCCCAGCGCGGCAGCTCACCCCCACCAGGAAACTGAGTGCGCCACGCATCGTTGAGGCGGGCGAAGCAGCGCTCCGTCTGGTGCGGCCCCCCACACGTCTGGCCAGTGCGGTCACCTGTACGAATAACGTACTGGCAGGTGACGCTGCGCCGCGCATACCACTCACGGGCGGCCTGAAGGGTCGGGGCAGGCTGCTGACTCTGACCGCCCGCCGGGCCTCCACGACCACCACCCCCTCCGCCTCCGCCCCGGCCACCTCCACCCCTGCCGCTGCCACGACCACCTCCGCCTCCGCTGCCACCTCCGCCCCTGTCACCACTCCCAACACCGCTGTCACCTCCACCACCGCCGCCACTAGCCTCTCCAGTCGCACCTCCACCGCCACCACCTCCACCCCCGCCTCCTCCGCCACCACCCCCACTCCTGCCACTCCTGCCCCTGCGTCGTCCGCCTGAAGCAGACGCAGCCCCGACCTTCTCAGCACCAAGGAGGTCGACAGCAGCAGCAGAGGCGACAGAGGGGAGGAGGGGGGAAGGGGAGCACCCCTCGAAGAAGGGGCCGCGGGGGTCGCCACGAGAGGTGCCTACAGCGACGATACTAGCCTCGGCTGCAAGCAGTTCCTTCTCGAGGAGGGCTATGGTGAGCTCAGTGGGGGAGCGAGAGAGGAACTGGTCCCTGACAGGGCGCAGAGAGTCAGGGAGGCGGGTGACAACGTGGTAGAGAGTGATCCAGAGCGGGGGGGGGTTGCTAGCGAGGAACTCATCAGGCATGGCAGCGCGAAAGCGAGCCTCACTAGTCTTAAGGTGGGTGATGAGGTCTGCGACAGTGTGAAAAGAGGCTAGGTCGGGGAACAGGTAGGGGAGAGTGAGGCGGCCTAGTGTGGCAGAAGCGGGTGAGGAGTAGCGGGCCACTACAGCTGTGTAGAGGTCCTTAGCAGTCTTGCACTGGCCGAAGTGCTCGCGCTCATCTAGCGGCAGGGAGTTGCGAATAGCAAAGCGAGCGTGCGCGTCACGGGTCTGCCACTGTGAGCGCTCAGTTGGGGGGGCAGTAGCGAGTGGGGCGGTCGCATGGCCGAGAGCGTGGTCGTACAGTGTAATATCTTCCTTGGCAGTGAGCTGTAGGAAAAGGTGCAGATCATCTAGCCAGGTTTCGAATTTGACCGGACGGCCCTCGGCGTCGAAAGCTAGAACAGGAGGACTAGCCATAGCGACAGCGGCAGTAGTAGAAGCAGTAAAGTCACTGAACAGGCGTGCGCAGGGTCAGCAGGGCCGGTGGGGCCTACGGACTGTAGTGGCGCACAAGCAGCAGTAGCAGGAAGTGTAGTAGTAGGATCTGCAGTGGTGCACAGGCGCAGCAGGCGGCAGCGAGAGCCGGCGCAGCAGGGGCGGGCTCAGCAGCGGTGATACGCGGGCGGCAGCGGGCGCAGCAGCGGCGGTGCGCGGGCGGCGGCGGGCTCAGCAGCGGCGGTGCGCGGGCGGCGGCGGGCTCAGCAGCGGCGGTGCGCGGGCGGCTGCGGGCTCAGCAGCGGCGGGCCGGGAGCAGTGCGGGCAGCGTGCGGGCCGGCGGCGGTCAGCGCACGAGCCGCGCAGGCTCAGCGCGGGCTGCGCGGGCTGCTCGCGGGCTGCGTAAGCGGGTCGCGGGCGGCTCGCGGGGGTTCGCGGGCAGGTCGCGGGCTGCTCGCGGGCAGTTCGCGGGCTGTGCGCGGGCTGCGCGGGCTGGTCGCGGGCTGCGCAGGCGGGTCGCGGGCTGTGCGCGGGCGGTTCGCGGGCTGTGAGCGCGGCGCGCTGTGCGGTTCGCGGGCGGCGTGACGGGGCCGATCGGGGCGCTAAGGGGCGACGCGACGGGGGCCGTGAGAGGCCGCTAAAAAAAAATTTCGACGGGGCCGCAGGGCCGCTAGATCGTGCTAGATCGACGGGGCCAGCGGGGCCGGAAACAAGCGAAGGTAAGCAGGTTTGTAAGTCGGTGGGCCCTAAGAACAGTCCTAGCGAAGGACCTGCTCTGAAACCATGTCAGAAATAACTGAGCAGGAATGAATGAACTAGAACAGAGTTTGGTACAAGTAGTAAACCCTAACTTTGTGTACCCCCTAAGGTGTAACCCACTACAGCCTAGACAATATAAACATGCAATGTTTGACACGCGTTACATGCGCACCTTCGGATTCCGCGCCAGCGATGACCTCTGGCACCAGCGCCTCGGACATCCCTCACGCGCGATACTGAAAAACAACATCAAAGCTGGCGTCTTCGCTCCTGGCGCACTCCTGCGCCCAGACGGCACCGAAGTGAGAGGTGCGACACATCCGCGCAACTGCACCGTCTACCCTAAAGCCGCGCTAAGTCACCAGCCGTTCCCGCTGCTCGAACCGGGAATCAACCGTTACCCCTAGCTGTACAAGGTGAACAGCGACTTCCTCAACTTGGGGCACTGCGGAGTCAATGACAAGCTGTATGCACTCACCTTCATCGACGCTGGGACGCGCTACGTGTGGGTCGTGAACGTAGAAGCGTGCAGCAGAGTGTACGAAGTTTTCCGCCTCTTGCTGGCGCACGCGCAACGGCAATCTGACGGCGCAGCAGAATTCAGGAGCAAGGAGCTACAGGATTACCTGGCGCAAAAGGGGATCGAGCATCACATCTCTCTCCCCTACGCGCGCCAGCAACAAGGCGTAGCTGAGTGTGCGAATCGCACGCTCATAACGAAAGTGCGGGCGCTGATGAAGCACTCGAAGCTTCCGCCAATCTACTGGACCTACGCGATGCACCACGCCGTGCGGGTGCATTATCTACTATCAACCATTGCCATCACCGGCAGTTTGTCCCTGCACCTGAAGTGGATAGGAACGAAGGGGGACACAACCATGCTCTGCGTGTGGGGTGCATGGTGCAGAACCGCCCGCCAACGTCAACTATCGAGAAGATCTCTGGCCGCGCGTGCTGGGGAATTCATCTCGGCATCAGCCACGAGCACAAGGCATGGATCATCTTGGATCTACTCAGCCAAAAAACTACCCACGCACGCGACGTCATCTTCTACGAGCGCCTCTTCCTCGAGCAATTCCGCCACGATGAGCAGACGAACGCGAATCACATTCACGCAAATGACGGGCACAGCTATGCAATGAGGACGTAGCCGCTGCAACAATCCTGGAGCAAGATACCAGCGGCGAGTTTACAAGAGGAGATCGCCACAGCAGCGACGACTACAACGATGATTCCTTCGGGGGAGGAATGGGCGGAACAGGAGGAAGCGGCAGAGTCGCAGCGCCATCAGCACCACCTGAACCAGAGAGTGATGATGACGACGTGCAGCAGGTTATCCCACAGCACCGCCATGACGGCACCGTCTCCGGGCTGCAGCTTCTTGTTGGTGCAACCCTACGGTTTGCACTCGGCTTGTTGTCCGTGTGCGTGCATGCGTGTGTGCATGGAATGGAATGAGGGCATGAAATAATATATATTTCATGCTTATAATAGTGTGTGTATGATGGGTCATGATGTCGAGTGTGTGTGTCGAGTCAATAGCGAGTTATCGCTAGCCGCGTATTAATGCGGCCATTTGTGTCTCGCACGCGATTTCTATTTTGTCGTGTGTCCCGTGCGCGATTTCTATTTTGTCCTAAGTCGAACATTTGGCGTGTCGTAGGTGTGTGCAGCAGACCCATCAAGAACTCAAGGTTGAGTTTGTGATGAAGAACCCGAGCCTTGGTTTCGCCAAAAGGCTACACCTCAAGATATTGAAGATAGTTACATTACAATGTGTAGTGTAACATTTCAGTTGGTGTAGGCCCTTGTGAAGGGTAGTTTCGAAACACTTCTTGGTTGGGGACAGTGTGGCACTGTTCCCCATCACTGTACCTCGGCTCTTGGGGTTTGTAGGAGCTGGGAGTCATTCCCAACTCGCAACCCTTCGAAACCCTTTCTAGTTCTTCCTAATTGTGTTTCTAAGACTATGTTGCTGCCATAGTGCCGTTCGTTCAAACCGACGCTGTGTCGTCAATTCTTGATTATAGGCGACATTAAGGCGCTCCAAATCCAAGTAAAATCAGGTCAATTGGAGCTGTGACCAGATCGCTATGAACGTTTGAAGCCGCTGTGCAGAAATCTGACTGCGCACTCTATCTTTCGTTCTAGGCACATTGAAGCCTATTGTGACTATAACAAGTGGTATCAGAGCGCCTTGGAGCAGCTTGGACGATGGCTGGACCTGAAGAAAGGGGTGACAGAGGTGCTGGTGGCAGTGGAGGACCCCAAGCACAAGGTCAACCCCGTGATTCAGCCATGGCGTCCGTGCAACCGACTCTTGGACCTTCTAAGGACGAACCAAGAGTGTTCGGGCTCGACAAGTTCAACGGCGACAACTTTGCTGAGTGGTCCTTCAGAATGGAGAACGTGTTTGACCATTATGAGTTGTTGGAGGTGATGGAAGGAACGGAGAAGCGTCCCAAGAATGACCCGGAGAAGAGCTCGTGGGTGCGGAAGAGCGCACAAGGCTATCTCCTACTTGGGCAAGCGTTGGGGAACAACCAAATCCGTCACATCAAGCCTTTCCAGCGTGAACCAGAGAAGGGACCAAAGGCATGGGCTGCTCTCAAGGGTGTACACGCTCCTGCAACAGCGGCGGTAGCTGTGGTGTTGGAACGGCAAATGGCGACGCTACGAATTGAGGAAGATGAACCCGTGGAAGACGGGGTGCAGAAATTCTTCGACTTGTTGACGCGGCTTGAGGGAGCTGATTTGAACTACAGTGAGCTCCAAAAGAAGACCAAGTTGCTGGCCCTACTTGTCGAGAAAGCTAGGCAAAACGAGAAACAGGAAAGAGGGCTTTTCACTAGCAGCAGCAGGATACATATACGAAACCCTAAATCGGGTTGTACTCGCTATAGAGTACCCCACTGCAGGCTAGACACACATAACATTCTGACACACCCCCATAGTCAAAGTGGGGTACAATCAACACAACAAGCAGGCAGAGCAGTAGTTCACAATTATAAGCAGCGCTAGAGACTATCACAGAGAGCAAGTGAGGAGGAGGAGAAACTGTGGGGCCAAGAAGATGAGAGACGACGGCTGAAGCTGCAGACACACGGGCAACAGAAGTGCGCAGCACTGTCGCTACCAGGCTAAACCCGGACTACACGGCGACAGGCTCTGCTGGCTCGCTGTGCTCCCACGAGTGCTCACACTGTGGCTACCGGGCGCAGAGCCCCGGACTACTCAGGCCACAGGGGGTCGTGGCTCTCTGGACTACCAGGAGTGCTCACACCGTGGCTACCGGGCGCAGAGCCCCGGACTACTCAGGCCACAGGGGGTCGTGGCTCTCTGGACTTCAGGCGCTGCGGACGACAAGTCGGCTACCTCCGGTCAACCTCCCCCAACTGTTCCACACCCCTTTCACACACTCCCTGCTGAACCACTAGCACCGCTCACACGCCACCCCCCTCGTACCACTCCGACGGCTCCAACACATCCACCCCCCTCAGCGGCAGCTGCAGCAGTGGGAGACGGAGGAGGAGGAGGAGCAGGGGACGGCTCACACACACGGCACCCCCATACTCTCCACCCCCAAACCCTAACACAGGAACGCGGGCAGCAGCGGGGGTGGGGCGCGGTCAGAAGCTCGGGGGACGGCGTGCGGCATAGGGGAAGACGGTACGGGCCGCGCACGGGCCTGGCGCAGGCCGGACGAACCGCGCGCGCGCTGCCCGAGCCGCGCGCGGGCCTGGCGCAGCCCGTACGGGCCGCGCGCGGGCCTGGCGCAGCCCGTACGGGCCGCGCGCGGGCCTGGCGCAGGCCGTACGGGCCGCGCGCGGGCCTGGCGCAGCCCGTACGAGCCGTGTGCGGGCCTGGCGCAGGCCGTACGGGCCGCGCGCGGGCCTGGCGCAGGCCGTACGGGCCGCGCGCGGGCTGTACGGGCCGCGCGCGGGCCTGGCGCAGGTCGCGCGGGCCGCGACGGGCGACGGGGGGCGACGCGCGGGTCCCCGGGGGCGCCGCGACGGGCGACGGGGGGCGACGCGCGGGTCGACGGGGCAGAAAACCGCCGCGCGCCTCGGGGCGCACGGCGGGCAGAAAACCGCCGCGCGCCCCGAGCGCGCGGCGGGAAGAAAAAACGACGCGCGCTCCGAGCGCACGGCAGTGAGAAAACGGCGCGCGCTCGGGGCACGCTACAGGCAGTAGAGCAGCGGAAGCATCGGGTGGGGCCCACCCACAGGATCGACCCAGGAGGGTCGGCTTGCTCTGATAGCATGTTGAGAAAGCTAGGCAAAACGAGAAACAGGAAAGAGGGCTTTTCACTAGCAGCAGCAGGATACATATACGAAACCCTAAATCGGGTTGTACTCGCTATAGAGTACCCCACTGCAGGCTAGACACACATAACATTCTGACACTACTCCCCGAGTCGTGGTCCTCGCTCATCATCAATTTGAACCGTGATCTGCCCCGTCTCTCGCTTGAGGACGTGAAGCGTGCGATCCTTCAAGAGGACTTGGCAAGTGCGGATGGCGCTGGGGCAGCGAGCGTCGGCCGTGGATATGGCCGAGGAAGAGGCAGAGGACGAGACGAGGGGGAGGAAAGTTTGGTGGCAAAAACTTCGGCGGAGGCCGCGGAAGTGGCGGATACGGCAGCGACGACAACAGCTACAGTCGCGTTGGCGGACGATTTGACGGCGAATGTCACTATTGTCATAAGAGCGGACACATGTGGCGCGATTGCTACAAACTCCCTGAAGGTTGGACCCCTGCTCAAGGCCAAGAGGGTAGAGGAGCAGGAGGAGGGAGAGGAAGAGGCCGTGGAGGCCGTGGCGGTCACGGAGGTGGAGCTGCAAACATGAATAGCGGAGATAACGACAAGGACCCGAGCGACGATCGGTACCCGGGTCTATTCTACTTCGTGTCGACGCAAAAACCGGCTGGTCCAGAGAAGGATGAAGGCTTTGAGGAGCCAGCAGCTGTGGGGAAGGTGACCCTACACCCCCTGGACTATTGGGTGATCGATAGTGGCGCTACCTATAGCATGACACCTCGCCCGGACTTGCTCACCGAACTCGAGCCGTCACCGGTGAAGCATGTCACATCGGCTTTGGGGCAGCGAGCAGAGGTGAAAGGCATGGGCAAGGCCATGTTCAAGGGTGCTGATGGAAAGATGGTGGGCCTCAAGAACGTGCTTTGGGTGCCCAGCCTTGCTGCGAACCTGATTTCCGTGCGGCGGTTGGCAAAGGCCGGCATGGACACGAACTCGAAGGGAGCCAAGACCTACACCGCGAGGATTGGTGACCGGATTCTTTGGGACCTTCACGAGGACAGGGATGTCTACAACAAGATGTGGCAGATCCCTGTGGTATTTATGCCTAAGGAGAGGCAAGTGGCAGCAAGCGTCAGCACCAAGGGTGAAGCGGTTGGTAGCGGCGATGGCGCGAACGGTCGCGCTAAGGAGAACGAGCTCAAGAAGAGCAAACCTGGAGGGACCAGCAAGCTGTGTGAACCTAAGGAGGGTGGAGCAGCACAAGGGTGAGAAAAAACTCAAGGCAGCAGCGAAGGAGGAGTACGGAGAGAGTATGTGGGGCGCTATTGCGAGCGCGGCATTCTCTTTAAAAAGTGTTACACTTTTTAAAATTATAATATTCATACTCCAGTGCAACTATAGTGCCAACCTCGTTTACCAGCTACATTGCCCCTCCGCTACTATCAGGCGGACTGGCACCTTTTCGGCATATTCGTTTCCGCGATCCCCTGTGGTTACCACCTGTGCTCGCCCCCACCCCCACAATCCCATGCCTTCATCCCAACCATCCCCTTTGCGCCCTCTCCCCTCCCGCTTTGTTGCGCCGCTGGAACCCTGCCCTCTTCACGTCCCTACCGCCTTCCCAGCCCAAGCAACATCGAAGAGGGTGAGGGGGTTGGCCAAATCCCGCATATCCATGGCACCCATGGCTCGTGCTGCTCCGCCGCCACCGCCGCCTGCCCTACTCGGCGCTCGAGCGTTATTCAACACCAAAGACCCCACGCCGTGCCGTGCCAAGCGTAGGTGGCGCGTGGCGAGTCGCCTACTCAAAGGCGCGACAGACAGTCTTTGTCACTCAGACATTCCAACGTTCCGCGTTATGGCGCCGCAATTTGTCGTGGAGGGATCTGTAGGGTAAAACACGGACGCGCTTTCCATATCCACCCTGCTCCGCTTCGGCTGCTTAGAGCCTTGCGTGGACGCTGGGCCGCCTAGATAGGGCTGTACTCGCTGGGAGGGGTGGATCCATCATAGAGACGTCGCAAACGCCAATCCATTTAGATCGTCCTTTTGCCTCTTCGAATCCCCCTAGTTGTCCACAGAGATGACGTCACCGGCCTTTCGCAAGTCGTTCCACTCCGATCCTCTGTCCGCAGCGTCGTCACCTTCCCCCGCATCGTGCTCGCCGCTAGCATCCTTGGCACACCCGCCCTCCACCGTGTACCCTCAATCCTCCGCGCTGTCCTCCTCCCTCTCCGCCGGTTCTCCTGCCGGCATTTTCGCGGCGATAGAACGGCGATCCGTCCCCGCACTCGACGCCGCCATCGCCGCATGGCGCCAGCGCACGGGCAGCGCGGAGGGGCCCTCCGATCCTGGCAACGGCGGCGCGGCAGCAGGGGGAGCGGTGCGGATGGGGCGCGATGAGGCGCTTAGCGGGCTGCGGTCGAGTCGTGGGTTAACGGCGCTGCACGCGGCGGTGTGGCAGAACCACGTGGGCGTGGTGGAGCGACTGCTGGAGCTGGGATGCGACCCCGACGCTGCGGTGAGACGCATGGCACTCGGATCGCAATGACGCAATGAAGGCCCATCGCATGTCCACCCACCATGCGCGCTCTTTAATCCCTCCACCCCATTTTACTCCATCCCTGCGCGCCATGCCACTCATACGAAATTCTCCGCCGCCCGGCCTTGCAGGACTGGGAGTCGGGGTGGACGGCGCTGCACCGCGCGTGTCACTTCGGGCACTGGGCCGTCATGGGGCGCCTGCTCGCGCACAACGCGTCGCCCTCCGCGCTCGACGCGCTGGGCCGCACGCCGCTGCAGCTGCTGCCGCGCCCGCTGCACCAAGGTACGGCGAGCGCATGGGGTACCCCCTCGCTCGCCCCCTTACCCCCACGGCTCCTCTCTTCTCTCCACCTGCCTGCTCTCTCCTCCACACCGCTCATACTCCACCGCCCCTGCCTTCCCCCCATGCAGCCCACGACACCCCCGCCACTCTCGCCGCCGCCCTCCCATTCGTCGGCGAGCTTCCCTCTGCCGCTCCGCGCGCCTCCGACTCTCCCTCCGCTGCGGAGCCCCCGCGCGCGTCTCTGCGCAGCGCAGGCGTCCCCGTGGGCGCGCAGGTGCAGGCGGAGGTGTTTTCGTGGGGCAACGGCGCCAACTACCAGCTGGGGACGGGCTCCACGCGCATTCAGCGCACCCCCGCGCGCATCGACGGCCTCTCCACCGCTACCGCCACCGGCACCGGCAGCACGGGCGACGGTGCTGCGAGTGCGAGCGACGGGGACGAAGGGGCCAGTTCCGCAGCCACGGCACCCCCGCCACCTGCATGTGCGGCAGCAGGCCCGGCGGCGGCAGTGGTGGCGGTGGCGGCGGGTCGGTTCCACAGCGCGGCGGTGACGGCGCGGGGCGAGCTGTTCACGTGGGGCTTCGGACGGGGCGGTCGCCTGGGCCACCCCGACTTCGACGTGCACAGGTGCGCGGGGCAGGGGGACGACGGGGGCAGGGGGAAAGGGCACGGGACGGGCATGGGGTTAGGGAAGGTGAAGGGGGAAGGAAGAGGGGGAGTGGGAGGGGAGAGGGCGTGGGGGAAGGGAAGATATCGTTGTTCGATCTGTGCTCGCTTGTGTTCCTCGCCCAGTTCCCGGCGTGCTTTGTGTGCGTCAGCCCTCTTTCATTAAGCCTCTCTCTTCTAAGCCCGTCCCCCCGCCTCTGCCCCGCCCATGCAGTGGGCAGGTGGCGGTGATTCTCCCCCGGCGCGTGACAGCGGGCCTGGGCGGGCGCGCAGTGCGCGTGGTGGCGGCGGCGAAGCACCACATGCTGGCCGCCACGCACACCGGGGAGCTCTTCTCCTGGGGCTCCAACCGCGGTGCGCCTCTCCCCCCGGGGGGGACGGGAAGGGAGGGCAGGGGAGGGGAGAAGAAGGGAGGGGGGGGGGAAGGGACGGGATGGGACAGGAGGGAATGAAGTGGAAGGGAAAGGGAGCAGACGGGAGGGAAAGGAAAGGGAGGAAATTGAAGGTAGATGTGTTGGAGAGTCCTGTTTTACGCAACCCTTGTGCTCTTGCCTTCTTTAATTCCTCGTCCCCACACCCTCCCTTCCCATTCCCCCCCTCCCCCACCTCCCTCCTCTTCTGTCCCCCCTCGCGTTCACGCTTTCCCCTCCGTTCCCTTGATTTTGTCCATGCGTCCAACGCCACATGCTCTCCCCTCCGCCCTGCCCCGTATCCCCTGCCTCCCCCCCTCTTCTCTCAACCCTCGCCCCCACCTGCCCGCCCACCATGCGTGTGGTGCAGAGGGGCGGCTGGGTTACCCGGCAGTGGACTCGCAGGCCACGCCGCGGCGCGTGGCGGCGCTGCGGCAGCGAGTGGTGGCGGTGGCGGCGGGCAACAAGCACAGCGCGGCGCTGACGGTGGCAGGGGAGGTGTACACGTGGGGGTGCAACACGCATGGGCAGCTGGGGTACGGCACCATCAACAGCACGTCCAGCTGCACGCCGCGCATCGTGGACCACTTGAAGGGCCGTGCCATCGCTGCTGTGGCCGCTGCCAAGAGGCACACCGTCGTGCTCACCGCCGATGGGGAGGTGTGTGTGTGCCACATGCGCCCCTCCTCTCTACCTCTCTTCCCGTTCCAACTCCCCTATTCCAAACCCCCCGCTCTCCCCTCTCCCTTCCCCTTCCCCCTCCACCCCGCCCTTCCCCCCCCCGTTCTCTCTCACACACCGTTTTTTCCATCTTCCACCCCTTTCCTTTTCCCTACTCACGTCGTCCCTCCCTCTTGCAGCCCCTCATTTCCCTTCGCCACCTCGCTGCGCCCACGGCCCTATCGCCTTATTGTGCCCACGCCATGCATCGCTGTCTTTGCCACGTTGCCCGCGCCCACTCCCTGTGCCGGTTTTCCTCGCAGGCGTATACGTGGGGGCACCGCCTGGTGACGCCGAGGCGAGTGAAGGTGGAGAGGGACGTGCGCAAGGGGGGCGCCAGTGCCGCTGCTGGCGGGGCCGGGGTGATTCGGTTCCACCAGCAGGCGCGGCTGCAGCTGACGGCGGTGGCAGCGGGTGCCATGCACACCACGGTGCTGTCGCACGACGGACTCGTCTTCTACTGGCTCTCACATGACCCGCACCTCAAGTGCCACCAGGTATGCTGCACTCTCCCTGCCCGCCGCCTTGCCCGCGCCCCCCCCTCACACCCACTTGCCTGCCCCATGGCAACGTACTGTGAGCTATTTGACCCCGTTCTGCGTTCCCCGTTTGCAAAACGCCTGGAACACCGTCCCCCCCCCCCCACTGGCCTAAGCTGACACTCGTGCACGCACTTCCTTCTGTCCGCTCTCCATGCGCCATCGTCCTGGTGTGTGGCACCCCCCTAGTTGGTGGCGCTAGCGGAGCAGCGCGCGGTGGCGGTGGCAGCGGGCAAGTGGCGCACGGCCGTGGTGACGGCGGGCGGCAGTGTGTACGTGTGGGACGCCTCCCACACAGACACGCCCCTGCCTGCGCCTGCTGCTGCCGCCACTGTCGCCGCAGGAGGCACGGGGGTGGTAAGAGTAGGAGAGGGAGGAGGTGGAGACGCAGGCGCGTGCAGCACAGCAGGCGCAGAGGCAGGAGGAGGAGCGGTGCCCCCCCTGGTGCAGCGCGTGGCTGGTATCTGCCAGGCCGCTGCCGTGGCGGTGGGCGACCTGCACTCCCTTGCCGTCGCACACGTGCTGCTGCCACCCCTCCCTCACCCCTCCCCGCCGCACGCTGCCCCGTCTGCAGCGGTGCCTTCGGCGGGTGGAGATGCAGAGGTGGCGCGGGGGAGGGCAGTGGGCGAGGAGGACAGGGAGGCCGTGGAGGAGGACGACGAGGAGGAGGAAGTGCACGAGCTGGGGGGAGGGATAAGGCGTCCAGGCTGGCCGGGTGGAGTGGGGGATGCTGCAGGGGTGCCGGAGGAAACGGTGGGTGAACGCATGGCGGCGAGTGCAGTAGTAGCGAGGACACAAGGTGGAGGCTCAGGGTGGGGTGTGGTGGTGGGCCAGGGGCGGGGGTGGGTGGCGCCATTGAAGCAGCTGTGCGAGGCAGTGATAGCAGCGCACGTGGTGGACGTGCGCAACGTGCTGCCCGTGCTCGCCATTGCTGATGCCGTGCACGCCCACCTCCTCACACCCTACTGCCAGGTGCGCGCGCCCTACTGCTGTGTGCTGTGTGTGGTGTTGCCCACATGGAGTGCATGTGGTACGCAGTTGGGGTTGGGCAAGGGACGTGCGTTGAGGGAGGGAAGGAAGGCGCCAACTGTGTCGCATGTGTTACTTTCCCCCCTCTCCCGCCATGCGTTCCCCCTTGGCCATACCCCCCCGGTCCACCCCCCATTCCGCGCGCAGCACCTGGCACTGGCGAACCTGGCGTTCATAGCGACGGTGGCCCCCCAGCAGCTCGCCCTCTGCCCGCCCCACGTGCTCGCGCACCTCGAGGCCGTCTCCCGCACCTGCTCCTCCGCCGCCTCCGCCCCTGCCCCCACGGCTCCTCCACTGCTGCCTCTCTCGCGCGCTCTGCCCACACCCACGGCGCCCAACGACCCTGTGCTGGCTGGCGAAGAGGAGGAGGAGTACGAGGGGGGAAGTGGCGAGCAGCAACAGGGCATGCACGAGCATGGGCAGCAGCAACCGCACGTTGGGTACCAAGACCACCTGCACGCCCATTCCTTTGACTCCACCCCCCATGCCACTGCCCACGCCCACAGCACCACATGGCATGTCACCCCCTCCCCTGACCTTGCCTCGGCGCTCCACATGGCGCGCCATACCGGCCTCCCAGTCCTCCATGCAGACCTGGGAATCACATCCAGGTTCGGCGGAGGCTCGGGAGTGGACGCAGCAGGTGAGGCGGAGGTGGCGCGGCAGGTGAGGGCAGTGCGGAAGAAGCTGCAGCAGGTGGAGATGCTGGAGGCGCGCAGGCGGGCGGGTGAGGTGCTGGATGCGCAGCAGCGGGCCAAGGTGGCGGGCAAGGCGCAGCTGGACAAGGTGGTCGCCGTGCTGGAGGCCGGTGGGCCCGCTGCTGCTGCTCTTGCCGCCGCCCGCGCTGCTTCTGCTGCTGCTGCTAGTGGCGCTGCTGCGAGTGTGGGTGGTGGAAGTGGTGTGGGGGGGAATGGGAGTGTGGGTGAGGCCGTGCATGGTGATGGCGCTGCTGACGCTGGTTCCACACACACGACCAACAACGCCACTCCCGGCAAGGCTGGTGACGCAGCTGCAGCAGGGAAGGACAAGAGTCGGAAAAAAGGAGGGCAGGGATTATCTAGTAAGCAGTCAGAGGCCAAGGAGAGGGAGAAGGTGAGGTGCATTCCACTTGAGTCTGTTTGCATCACTTCTCCTGTTTTGTGCTCTCGTATGGAATCACAAGCTCCTGTGGTGCTTGCTTTGCAAGAATCACCTGTTGCTACATTTGATCGCGGCTCCTCCACTTGCCATCGTGCCTCAACACCCATGGTGCTCTTTGTCCCCCCTGCCCTAATTCTGCGGTTTGCTGCTGTCGCCAGGCACCGCGTGCAACAGCTGCCTCGCGTGGCCCCTCGGAACCTGTTGCCATACCTGACAGCATGCATCCACCAGCAGCAGCCTGTGAAGCCACAGTGGGTGTGCTTCTGCCCCCTGGTGGGGCGCTCTGTGCACCACCAGCAATGCCACACGCTGCTGCTCGCACCACTGCTGCCACCAGCACTACCACTGCTGGCAGCGGTGGCAGTGGGAAGAAGGGGGCGAAGAAGAAGTGGCGAAAGGGAGGGCTGTCGCTGTTCCTTGCTGGTGACCTGGAACGTGACGCCACCGCCGCCACTGCACCTGCCACGCCTGCTCCTGCAGGTGGAGCAGCGGGCCCCTCTCCCTCCCCATCGCCCGCCAAGCCTGCGTGGGGCATCCCTCGCCAGCCCGCACCACCCGATGCTCTGCCTGCTCCTACAGAGGCGTCGCCTGCGCGCTCACTGCGGGACATTCAGAGTGAGCAGCAACAGCAGCACAGCGGCAGGGCAGCGCTGCACACTGCACCCGCGCCCATTTCCCGCCCCCTTGGCCATGGCACCTCTGCTGCGGGCAGTTGTGGCAGTGGCAGCAGCGGGGGCAGGTCCATGAGCGGCACAGATGCAGTGAGTGCAGTGGGCAGGAGCGCCACCAAAGGCAGCAGCGGGCGGCGTGGGCAGCAGGGGCAGCACGGCAGTGCACCGGGGTTGCTGGGGTTCGTGTCGGTGGCTGCTCCTCACAGCGCATCTCCGGGGCAAGCAGGGCACGAGCGAGTGGCAGCAGGCGCGGCACAGGGGGCAGGGGGGTGGAGAGGTGGCGAGGGTGGTGGAGTGGCAGCGGGGATCAGAGTATCTCTGGGGGAGCTGCTCAAGGCGTCCACCCAACACAAGCCCCACCATACAGATGCTGCTGGGGGCGCGGGCAAGGCAAGGGCAGCACCGGTGGCACCGTGGGCCAAGGGGCGTGGTGGAGAGGGCACGGTGGGAGACGACCCCGTGGTGCGCAGCCAGGGGATGAACATAGGCAGGGGGTTGGGCAGCGGTGGGCAAGGAGGAGGGCATGCACGTCAGCCTGTTTCACTGGTGGAGATTCAGCAGCAACAGGTGTGCTTGCCGGCAGCCCTAGGCATGCACCTCCTTATGTCAGCATAGTTTATGATCGGTTTGTGTACTTTTACTTCTTTCCATGCCTTGCTAGCTGTTGGCTTGCCTTGTCCACTGCATGTGTGCCCTTCCCAATGCCATTGTGCCCGGTGTGCGTGCTGGCCCGCCACCAGGAGCTGTCGCGCCGTCGCTCGCAGCACTGCGGCTCATGGGGCAGCCCCACCTCTGCCCTGCTCGCCGCATCGCCATCCAATGCTGCCACACCAGCAGCGGCACTGCAACGACCTGCTGCCTCTGCTCCCGTGCCATGCTCCCCATCCTCCCCGGCTCCCTCGCCCTCACCCAGCCGTTTTTCCGCCGCCTCTTCTCCTGCCATGCCCGCCACTCCCCATGGCTCATCTGCGCGCACGCGTGCCTCTGGCAGTGGTGGAAGCATGCCTGCTGCTGTTGCTCTTGCCACCACCACTACAGGTGGCGGGTTTGCCCCTGCTGCAGCGGAGGCAGAGAGCCGGTGGTACAAGGGGGTGGAGGAGGGGGTAAGGGCGTCATCGCTGCGCAGCATTCAGATTGAAGAGCAGGCCATGAGGGAGCTCAAGAGCTTTGGCTTTGCCAGTGTGCGCGTCGTCAGGGATACGTAGTTGACTGGGAGCAAAAAAGGGCTTCAACCTTCTATTGCGTGTGGCCATGTGCCCCTGTTACGGTACATCACCACCACTCCACACCTGTCCGTGTTATGCTGTTTATAACATCTAATGTTACAACAAGGGGTCGTGTACTGTAATCAAATAATTTTCTAGAGTGAAGGTGTCACACTTCCTTATGCAGTGTATTGTGAGTGGACGAGGCGAATACGTAATTTTCTAACACCTCTCAAATCTCTTATAAAAGCAGTTAATGAGTAGGTGCAAATATGTCATGATACTTAGGCTAGGATGGTTGATTAGGTCAAGGGGGGGAGTACAAGAATGTCGAGAGAAATTGTGTACCCCCTAGTGTTAACCCCCATATAGCCTAGCTAATCTAACCATGCATATAATTGGCAACCCACTAGAGGCTATAACATTTGACAAAATATGGTACGAGAGGATACGCGCGAGAGTCCCTCCCTCAGGGCCTCAGATTGGTTTTTTGGGTACACTGATTTTCAGTGTCATCTGTTACGAATAGTGATGAATGAAGATTGCAGTGCGCTCCCGACCGCAGCTAAGGAAACATGCAAAGTATCGAGAACGAATGCGAAGAGTCAGAATTGACTCGAAGCGTCAGACGGTTAGGGTGCATCTGGACCGTCGGAGCAGACGGCATCGGGCAGCTGCAGGCAGGATGGCTTTGGCGGGAACAGTTTCGTAACTGTACGCGCCGCACGGTTGGGAATGAATTTGAATAAAGGGAATGTACCCCTTAGAGTACATGGCTGGTTAGGTCGACTCATATTCCCATGTACCCTTATTTATACTCGCTGTATTTGCATGTTTTAATCATCTCAAGCATTTTACATTCACTCTGCTATTGAGGTCAAGGGCCCACCAAACTATCTCACTGCGTGCGAACCTTCCTGAGTAGATCCTAGGCCACGATCAACTTCTGATCGCAGCATGGTATGAGAGCGGCTCGGGAATCCTTCGCACTGCCACTCCCGAAAATTGCGACATTCGGAAAGTGGCGTCCGGCACACGATCGCGTGTGAGAATGGCCGGAGGATCTGGTGGTCAGACTAATCTGACGGCTGAAGCGCAACCCAACCCGGCTGCGACAAGCGAGGAAACGATGACTATCAGGACCGAAGTCCTCGCACAACTTCTTCAGCGACTCACCAACCTGGAGCAAGGGCTCCAAACATTGCGGAACGGCGATGCGGGAACCTACTCGCAACCCTCTCAACCGGCCCCAAACGGCCAGAACGCCGCCCCGCACACATTCTCCCTCGACACAAATGGTTCAACCCCCAAGGCTCCCCGTCCCAGTGAAGAGGCAATTCTCTCTGCACAATCAAGGTTTCTCAGCATATCAAAAATAAAGACAAGTACCTGCTTCGACGGCAGAGATTTCTATACATGGAGCTTTGAACTAGAGCTCCTGCTGCAGAACGCCCAAATCTTCCATTACTTCGACGGGAGCTACGCGGAACCCACTGAGGATACCGACGACGGTAGGATTCGCTACTACAACGAATCCCTGATGGCGTACGGAATCCTCCTGCGCAATATGTCGCCGGCGGAGCAGCTCAACATTCGTTCGTACAAGACATCGGCTGCTCCAGCCCTCGACGCCTGGCGACACCTCAACGGTGTGTATCAGCCGAAGGATTCAGTCTCTTGGAGCCGACTACTCCAGCAGTTACTGGAGACCAAAATGACCTCAGGGGAGAAGGTCAACAGCTACATCAATCGCTGTCGGAGCCTTCGCGACCAAATCGCGAAGTTGGGAAGTTCGATTTCGGAGGAAATCTTCGTGAACATCGTGCTTCAAGGGCTCGGCCCAGAGTGGCGGCCCTGCAAGGCGCTTCTCCGACAGCAGGGGGTCATCTCGGAGGCCGCCCTTTGCGCCGCCCTTCTCGTCGAACAAAGAGATATGGAACAGCAGCGACCAGCGCCACGAAGAGAACGCGAACGGCTCGCCTTCTATGACGACAACAACGAAGAGCGACGGCCGAGGCGCCTCTACTGCAAAATCTGCAGGAACTTCGGGCACTTGGCGGATCGATGTAAATACCGATCTCGCCCTCGCCAGACCAATCCGAGCAACTGGTCCGGCCGACAAGACGCACGAGGCGACGTGCGTCCAGCCCAGGGGTATCAACCCCCACCCGCGTGCAACATTAACCCCGCGGTTCAGCATCAGCAGCAGCAGCCGCCACCGACTGCCACAGTACGCAATGTCATGAGCAACATGGTCATGGCGGGCGAATCGCGTCGTCGCCGCGTGCGCTCACCTTCACCTGAGCCCGCACCGCACCCCATTGGCGCGTTCTCCAACAACAACCCATTCAGTCCGCGCCACGACTTCACCGACGACGACGACCAGGACTGGAACCTCCCAGTCCCGCTGCTTGAGAGTCCCCCGCACGTACCTGACATGCGGGTGGCGCCACTTGATTGGCTCTCGCGTGAGCAATTTCTGAAGTTCGTCACGCCGCGATTGGCGCTGCTCGCACGTGACGACAACAAGTCTTGGATTTCGACATTCCCAACTGCAGCGGTGATTCGCACGAGTTAACCGATCTCGTGCCACTGCGCTACGAGCACATCCACCGCAGGGTTTAAAAGCACCCTGACGGCAGACCGTGGGTGCCGCATCATCCTCACCCACGCGGAAAGGCGCTACATGACCCAGACCCAGACGGCATCTGCAAAGACTGCCGCACACCAACGACGTCAACCAGCGCAATTGCCGGCCGCGGACTCGCCGCCATCGCCGAGGCAGAGCAACATGCACCGCCGGAAGAAGGGATGCCGCAGCTGGAGCTCGAAATCACCATGCGCGGCGTGTTCGGTACGCCTGAACACCCACTCATCGGACCCCCGTCACAACACCTTCAAGGCATGTTGCGCAGCACCGGCGTCGGTACCTACGATGCGCATGGCTTCCCTCGACCCTACACTCACAAAAAGTACCTGTAAGTTTACTCTCACCGGTGCGGTTCGACAAAGAAGCTCACCGTCGAGCAGGAAGAAGCACTGGTGTGCCGCGAAGCAAAGGAACTTCGCCGTCAGAGTCTCGCCGAAGCATGCGGAACTTTCGCCTGCGGCGCATGGGGAGCTGTAGAAGAAGAAGAAAGTGCCTCCAATGAAGGGGGGTGGGGAAGCGCTGGCGGATGGGGAACGAGCAATACCGGCGGATGGGGCAACACTTGCGGAACCTGGGCAAATGCAAGCGGCGGATGGGGCACCGCAAGCCGACGACAGTGGCTGGGGAACTTCCAGCGAAGAACAAAAGGGGGGGGAAGAAGAAGCATAGGAAACTGAGGCTACACCTGCAATTGTTCCCCTTGGTCGTCCCCCGCGCCATGCTCCACTCGCGTCACCTCCTCTTGACAACCCGCCGCATCGCGACCCATGGGACACCATTGATTGAGGCAACGAGCCATCAACCCCGCGTTGTACCGTCTACGGACCCGCTCCTGAGCCGCGCGAACCCACTCTCGTCCCTGGAACCATCCCTGGGACCAACATCCCTCTTTTTGAGATTCGGGACAGAGAATTTCAGGCGCTAATGCTAACTACCGCGAACGACGAAGAAGCAGCAGAAGAAGCAGCGGCAGATTTTGCCCCCGTAGCTGACGAAGACCCCGAAGAAGCTTCCACGCGCGCGCTATATGCGCACCTCCGGCTTTCGCGCTGACGATGCACTCTGGCACCAGCGCCTCGGACACCCTTCACGCGCGACGCTGAAAAACTGCATCGACGCAGATGTCTCGCTCCTGGAGCGCTCCTGCGCCCAGATGGCAGCGAAGTGAGAGGCACGACACATCCGCACAACTACACCATCTGCCCCGAAGCTCAACTGAGTAGCCACCAGCCGTTCCCGCTGCTCGAGCCCACTACCCCAAGCTGCACAAGGTGTACAGTGACTTCCTGAACATGGGGAACTGCGGAGTCGACGACGAACTATATACACTCACCTTCATCGACGCTGGAACGCGCTATGTGTGGGTCGTGAACGTGGAAACTCGCAACGCGCTATGTGTTGGTCGTGTTCCGCCTCTGGCTGGCGCACGCGCAGCGGCAGTCTGGGGAGAAGCTGAAAATTTGGCAATCTGACGGCGCAGCAGAGTTCAGGAGCAACCAGATGCTGAGTTACTTGGCACAAAAGGGGATCGAGCATCACATTTCTCTCCCCTACGCACATCAGCAGCAGGGCGTAGCTGAGCGGACGAACCGCACGCTCATGACGAAGGTGCGGGCGCTGATGAAGCAATCGAAGCTGCCGCCGATCTACTGGACCTACGCAATGCACCACGCCGTGCGGGTGCACAACCTGCTTTCAACCACCGCGAGCACCGGCAACCTTTCCCCGCATGTCAAATGGACCGGGACCAAGGGGGATACCTCCATGCTCCGCGTGTGGGGGTGCATGGTGCAATACCGCCCGCCGACATCAACCATCGGCAAATTCGCCAGTCGCGCGCGCTGGGGCATTCACCTCGGCATCAGTCACGAGCACAAGGCATGGATCGTGCTGGACCTCCTCAGTCTGAAAATCGCCCATGCCCGCGACGTAATCTTCTACGAACGCCTCTTCCTCGAGCAATTCCGCCACGACGAGGAGACGAACGCGAATTGCATTTACGCGAACGATGGGCACAGCTACGCAACGCCCGAAGACGAAGCCGCTGCAGCAATCCTGGAACAGGACACCAGGGGCGAGTTCACTTGGGGAAATCGGCGCAGCAGCGACGACGACGACGACGATTCCTCTGGAGGAGGAATGGGCGGAACAGGCGGAAGCGGCAGAGGCGCAGCACCACCAGCACCACCTGTTGGTGTAAGGGCCTAATAAAATCAAGCTATTAGGACTTAATCAAACTTAAAACCTCTCCTCGGGATCACCTCCAAGGGTCCCTGGGTGCCTGGTACAAGACCAGCCCCTATCCTCGGGTCCGAGTTTGTAAAGAGAGGGATCAAGAAGGACTTAGTCAAAACAGCAAGAGTACCTTGAATGTCGCGCAGCGTGCCGTGCAGACCGTCGGTCGGATTAAGCTGAGAATTCGCTATATCGAAGCTCGCTCCAAGAGCTTTAAAATGAGCCAAGTTGCCTCGCGAAAAGTTCTGCCATTACAAAGTTCTGGCTCGGACAGCGTTTGCCTAGCGTTGGAGTGCTAGCATACTAGCGTTGACTCGGGTAGCATTCCGCCGTCGAATAGCGCAGAAACGAAATTCCAGCGAGGAAGGAATTCGCATGAATCAATTGACTATATTCAGGTACAAACAGAGAAGGATTAAATAGTTCTAGCTAGCAAGGACCTTGGGAATCAACCTGGGAACAACCAGGGATGATCCCAAATAATTCCAAGCAACAGAACCAACCTGGCTGGACAAAATAGCAGGTGGTAGGTTGGTAAACAACCTCTGGTTCTGTTTTTCCAACCTGGGAAAACAACAACCAGGTTCAGGTTCTAAAAACATAACCTGTTTTGTCTTTGCCCAACCAGCCAAATGCTGGTTCCGCTGGTTTCCCCTGGCCTTGTAGCATGCAGATATAGACAAACAACATCCAACCTTCACCTAAATTGTACCCCTATAGTGCCTTCCCTGCTACACTATAGTTAACCAAACAAAACAGTACAATTTCGAGTTGGATAGAACTGAATCTGCGCAATCAACTCAACCGAACTGCAAAGCTTCCATCTTGGGTTCCTTTGCGAGCTCGTCCTTTCTGCTTGCACTGTTCATAGCGCGTACAATGTTGTGCCGAAGCGCACATTGCGCGAGTACCTGCAAATGCATCAAGCGAAAAATGCGAAAGCAAACAAACACACGAACACACCATTCACACGCAAATGCATTCGCACACGCATACTCGTACAAACAGACGGCAGGATGTCGTGCAATGTGCATTTGCACCCAACACACTCCCCCTCAGCCTGCCGGCTGCATCCCCGTCATTCCATGCTAGTTCATGCTCATTCCACTCATGCGCACACAACGCCAATGAGGCTCATCCGCAAGCCTCTTGGTGAGAAAGTCTGCTGGCTGCTGGTGAGTCTTGATGTAGATCGGATGCACCGTCCCCCTCTTCACCTCCTTACGCAGCCAGTGCCACTTGATACGCATGTGCTTGTTCAGCCCATGAAGCACAGCGTTTCTGGCCATCCCAAGAGCCCCCTTGCTATCACAAAACAGCGGCGTAGCAACTTTCTGCTCCTGGCCAATCTCCTCTAACAGCCTCCTCAGCCAAATCACCTCCTTCACCCCATGGAACATCGCCATGTACTCTGATTCTACGGAAGAGAGTGCCGTCTCCGTCTGCTTCTTGGACCTCCAACTAACAGGTCCTCCCCCAACTACGCAGATGTATCCTCCCACAGACGAGGAATCCTCCTTCTCAGAAGCCCACGTAGCATCGGTAAAGCAAGTGAGAAATAGCTTGCCTTCTCCAAGCCTCTCCCCCTTCTCTTTCAGCACCTCCACCCCTTTCTGCTTCACCTGTGCAGATGCGGAGTATTGAACTCCAATGCTTGGGTGAGAGTTCAGGTACTTCACCACACGCTCAGCTGCATCCACCTGCTCCTCTGATGGATTCTGCACCACCCTAGCCAGCTGCCCAACCGAGAAAGAGATGTCGGGCCTCGTGTGAACTGCTGCATACAAGAGGCTGCCCACCAAGGACTGAAATTGCTGCTGCTCCTCGGCTTCAACCCCTTCATCCTCTGCAGCCTTCACAAGCTTGAATTCTGCTGGCAGGGGAGTTGCAACCTTGCGCTCATTCTCAATCCCATACTTCTCCCCCAGCTCCTTGATGAACTTCTCCTGGTGCAGCTTCAACCACCTGTGATCTGGATCCCTCTCCACGTGCATCCCGAGGTAGTACTTTACCTCCCCAAGGTTCTTGCACTTGAAGTTTTCCATCAGTTGCTGCTGCACTTTCTGGATCTCCTTCATGCTGCTGCTGAAGAGAAGAATGTCGTCCACATAGACCAGAAACAGCACCAGCTTCTCCCCCTCGCCCTTGAGAAAGAGGCTCTCATCACAGCTGCTGGTCCTGAATCCCATCTCCTCTAAAACAGCTGCCAACTTCTGGTACCAGCAGCGTGGCGCCTGCTTCAAGCCGTAGATGGACTTGTTGAGCTTGCACACCCTGCCCGTACCATCCTCATACCCAGGCGGCTGCGTCATGTACACATCCTCCTCTAAAATCCCATTCAGGAATGCCGTTGAAATATCCATCTGAATGATGAATTTCCCACTAACAGCTGCATCTGCCAACAAGACACGGAGGGTAGGGGGTTTGGCAGTGGGAGCAAAGATCTCGTTGAAGTCTTGCTTCTCCTTCTGCATAAACCCCTTCGCCACCAGCCTACTCTTGTAGATGGTGACCTGCCCCTTGTCATCGGTCTTGATCCTCAGCACCCACTTGCATTGTATCGCTTTCTTCCCATCAGGCAGCACCACCAGATCCCATGTCCTATTCTCCAGCAGACTCTGGTACTCAGCATCCCTAGAAGCCAGCCACTTGTCCCTATCTGGTCCAGCTAATGCCTCCTCCATGCTAGCTGGTTCCTCTGGTGCAGGGGCAAGAAAACAGTACGCAGGCTCATCCTCCTCATCCGGGTCATAGCCATGAGGTAGAATCAGCAATGCCTCTTCGGTCCCTAGCTGCTGCTCTGCTGCATCAGTTCCTGCAGTCAGCTTCTTAGTAGCCATACGGGTACGTCCTGGCCTGGAGACGGGTGTCTCCCATCCCTTCATAACGACACCCTTCGGCTTCTTAGTTTTTCCCTGCTGCTTCTCTCCTCCCTCGGGTCCAGCAGCTCCACTAGTGCTGCCGCCAGTTTCCACACCATTTTCTCCACCAGCAGATGCCTCCTGTATCTTCTCTCCATCACCATTTCCAGCAGCTGCCTCCTCTCCCTCCTCCCACACACTAGGAGTCAGGTCCAGCTGCATGGTGATCTGCTCCATCTGCTGGGACACCCTTGCCTCCGGCTGTTTCTCCCAGCTCCCATACATCATGCCCTCAATGAATTTCACATCCCTGCTGTCAAACAACACACCCTTGGATGGTTCCCACAGCAGCCATCCCTTGCTCTCAGCAGCCAGCCCCAAATGCACACACCAGATTGCACTCGCCCCCAACTTACTGCGGTAGGTCTTGGGGACGTGGGCGACTGCCATGCAGCCAAACACCCTCAGCATATCCACCGGCGGCTTCCTCCCAAGCCACCTCTCCAACGGCACCCACGAGTCATCCCCAACCTTGGTGAGCACCCTGTTCCTAGCGACAGTGGCGTGCCGGACAGCATGAGGCCACATAGAATTGCTCAGCCCAGATTCTATGAGCAGCGCCCTAGCTGTCTCCAGAATGGTCCGGTTTGCCCGTTCTGCTACACCATTGGACTGTGGGGTATAAGCCGTGGTCAGCTCTCTCTGGATGCCCTGCTTCTTGAGCCAGGCCGTCATTTCAGCTCCAAGGAACTCACCACCCCGGTCTGTCCTAATCCGCTTCACTACACACTCCGCCTGCTTCTCCACGAATGGCAGCCAATCGTCCCGTATCGTGGAGGCGGCGTGGTCCTTCTGCTTCAGCGGATACGCCCACATCAGCCTGCTCCAGTCATCCACAATTGTAAGAAAATACCGCTCCCCCTTGTGCCCTTGCACCGGCAGCGGCCCCACCAAGTCCATGTGGACCAGCTCCAAAGGCTTCTTGCTCCTGCCAGCCACACTATGGAAAGGGAAACGGGTGAACTTTGAAAGCAAACAGATTTCACAGTTGTCATCGGGTGGCTGTCCGTTCAGCTTCAGACCCTTAACGGCTCCATCCTTCTCCAGCTGCTTCAGCAAAGGCATTGCCACATGCCCTAAGCGCCGGTGTGCCGTTGCCCAATCTGTCTCCCCAGATCTGGCCGACACTTTCACACCAACCCCTCCAACGGCATTGCACTCCCCCTGGGATGCAGACCCCTCTCCAGCCTGCCCCCCACCATGCCACGCCAGGGCCGGCAGCTGCCACATAGATCTGTACACGTCCTTGCTCTCGTGCAGATCCCAAAGCACCCGATTGCCCAGCTTCCCCTTATAAGTGCGTGCCCCATCCGTGTTGGTGTTCACCCCAGCCTTGCCAAGCTTACGGAGGGAGATAAGGTTGGCCTTCAGGTCGGGGACGAAGAGAACGTCGTGCAGCACCACCGGCTTGCCATCCGCTCCCTTAAACGCAGCTCGTCCCGCACCAGCCACCTTCAACATGTGTCCAGAGGCGGAGCACACTTCATTGATCGGTGCAGCTCGTACTTCGTCCAGCAGGTCCTTGCGCGGCGTCATCGTCCAAGCAGCGCCTGTGTCCAACACCCAATAGTCTAGGGGGTGCAGCTCTGCTCCAACTTTGGCAGAGGCGTCTCCTTGCTCCCCCTTGTCTCCCACATGGAAGAATTGGCCCGCGGTGCGCTCCTTCTTCTTCTCCGCACCGCCGTTGCCCTTCGGGTTGTTGTCGGACGAATCAGCGACCATGTTGGCGCCGTTTTTCTGGTTCCTCCGCGCGCCGCCATCCTGGTGACGATTCTGGGGGGTCCATCCATCGGGTTTCTTATAGCACAAAAACCAGGGGTGCCCTTCCTTCTCACAATACCAGCAACTCCCTTTCATTTTGCCACCAGCACCCGACTTGCCCCCACGTCCAGATTTCGCACCGCGACCCCAACCGGTACCTCCTTGTTGGTCGTTGGAGTCGTCGTCTTTCTTTGCACCGCGTCCAGCACCACCGAAGCCACGTCCTCTGCCACGTCGGCTCCCTTGCATCCCGTAGCCGCTGCTGCCGTCGTCTCCACCCCTCAGTTGGCGGCGACGGAAGTCCTCCTCCAGAATCTTCGTCCGCACCCACTCGAGCGTCCACAAGCTCTGGTTCTGCGGCAGGCTCAATCCGCTCGTAAATTGAAGCCACGATTCTGGCAGCAGCGAGAGCATCTTCAAGCACTTGGTCTGCTCCGGGTAGGTGATTCCCGCGGTCGCCAACTTCGCGTAGAGGTCGCGCATCTTGTCCAGGACTGGTTGCACCGGCTCTCCCTCGCTCAGGCGCAACGCGGACAGCTCCCTCTCCAGCATCAACGTTGCGACAACGGAGGTCGGGGCGTGCAGCTCCTTCAACACGGTCCACGCCTTCGGACCGCATTCAACCTCCGGCAGCAGGTGCATGACGTGGTGACGCTGGTTCAGCTCCAAACTCTGCGACATCAAATAGTAGCCAGCCGAGGAGCGCTCGTCCCAATCTTCCTGCAGGGTGGGGTCACTCGGTCTAGGCTCCTCCCCAATCATTAGTTTCAGCAAACCGATCTGACGGAAATATAATTGCATTTTCCAGGCCCAATCATCATAGCCCTCACCATTGAACTTCTCGACGGTGAAATTCTTCAGCACCTCCTTGACAAGCGAGCCCTGGTTTGTTCGCGCTCCCCTTGGCGCTGAAAGACCAGAATCTTGGCTGCCGCTACGATCTTGGGCTGAAGATTCACCAGCTCCCGCCGAGGTGTTGCCCGCCATAGCTACCTATAACGAGGATCACTATAACGCAGCTCTGATACCAGCTTGTTGGTGTAAGGGCCTAATAAAATCAAGCTATTAGGACTTAATCAAACTTAAAACCTCTCCTCGGGATCACCTCCAAGGGTCCCTGGGTGCCTGGTACAAGACCAGCCCCTATCCTCGGGTCCGAGTTTGTAAAGAGAGGGATCAAGAAGGACTTAGTCAAAACAGCAAGAGTACCTTGAATGTCGCGCAGCGTGCCGTGCAGACCGTCGGTCGGATTAAGCTGAGAATTCGCTATATCGAAGCTCGCTCCAAGAGCTTTAAAATGAGCCAAGTTGCCTCGCGAAAAGTTCTGCCATTACAAAGTTCTGGCTCGGACAGCGTTTGCCTAGCGTTGGAGTGCTAGCATACTAGCGTTGACTCGGGTAGCATTCCGCCGTCGAATAGCGCAGAAACGAAATTCCAGCGAGGAAGGAATTCGCATGAATCAATTGACTATATTCAGGTACAAACAGAGAAGGATTAAATAGTTCTAGCTAGCAAGGACCTTGGGAATCAACCTGGGAACAACCAGGGATGATCCCAAATAATTCCAAGCAACAGAACCAACCTGGCTGGACAAAATAGCAGGTGGTAGGTTGGTAAACAACCTCTGGTTCTGTTTTTCCAACCTGGGAAAACAACAACCAGGTTCAGGTTCTAAAAACATAACCTGTTTTGTCTTTGCCCAACCAGCCAAATGCTGGTTCCGCTGGTTTCCCCTGGCCTTGTAGCATGCAGATATAGACAAACAACATCCAACCTTCACCTAAATTGTACCCCTATAGTGCCTTCCCTGCTACACTATAGTTAACCAAACAAAACAGTACAATTTCGAGTTGGATAGAACTGAATCTGCGCAATCAACTCAACCGAACTGCAAAGCTTCCATCTTGGGTTCCTTTGCAAGCTCGTCCTTTCTGCTTGCACTGTTCATAGCGCGTACAATGTTGTGCCGAAGCGCACATTGCGCGAGTACCTGCAAATGCATCAAGCGAAAAATGCGAAAGCAAACAAACACACGAACACACCATTCACACGCAAATGCATTCGCACACGCATACTCGTACAAACAGACGGCAGGATGTCGTGCAATGTGCATTTGCACCCAACACCACCTGAACCAGAAAACGATGACGACGACGTACAAGAACTCATCCCGCAACGTCGCCACGACAGCACTGTCTCAGGTCTGCAGCTGCTCGGGATCCACACCGCAACTTCGAAGGCACCACGCGTCATCGAGCCACGAAACCCGCGCGAAGCGCTCGCTAGACCACACAGCAAGGAATGGCACGAGGCGATGGACGTGAAAATCAAGGCGCTCGAATCCCGAGACACCTGGGTGTTAGTCGATCGCGCGGCAATAAAAGGCGCAAGAGTTCTCTCGGGGAAATGGGTCTTCCGCATGAAGACCGCAGCGGACGAAACGATCGAGCGCTTTAAGGCTACGATCAGAGGCACGGGATCGACTTCGACCAGACGTTCGCTCCAGTCAGCCGCCACACCTCCGTCCGAATCCTGCTCGCCATCGCAGCTGCAAGGCACCTACCTCTCCGCCAGATCGACGTGAAGAACGCGTTCCTATACGCGTTAGTGGACGCCGTAATCTACGTGGAGCAGCCGCATACATACGGCGAAGGGGATTCACGCGTATGCCAGCTGCGCAAATCGCTTTACGGGATCAAGCAGGCACCGAGGCTGTGGCAGCAGTATCTGCACAACATCCTGATTGAAATTGGGTTCAAGCAAATGCCGCACGATCCTGGGATGTATCGGCACGATTTCCGCGGCGAGTACATTCTCCTCACGGTCTACGTCGACGACCTGCTCTACACAGGCTCAAACAACGAGCTACTCGAGCAGTTCGAGAAAAGCCTGGCGGGGCGACATCACGTGCAACTATGAGGTGAAGCAATTCTTGGGCCTCAACATCTCCTACGCACCTGAGGCCATTCACCTTTCAGCGGCCAAGTGCGCAGAGGAGCTAGGGAAGTGGTTCAACATCTCGCCTGCACCGCTCTCCACTCCCTACCGAACTCCCGGACCGAATCACAAACCTGACAACAAAGCCCTATCCCCTGCTGGAATCCAGACTTACCAGCAGCAGCTGGGATGCCTGCTCTTCGCCTCTGTCACATGCAGTTCCGACAATCGACGGTCCAGGACTGGCTTCCTGCTTCGACTCGAACCAACGTGACCAATCTCTTGGAGTTCGCAGAAGCAGGAGTTGGTTGCCCTGTCGTCAGCCGAAGCGGAATTCATCGCAGCAACCGCAGCAGTTCGCGAAGGCCTTTATTTGCAGGAACTTCTGCAGGAGGCGAAAATTCCGGCTTCGCCCACCTTTCGTCTTCACTGCGACAACCAGAGCGCGATCAGCATCGCGAAAAAGCCTGGTTTCATCAACCGCACCAAACACATTGCGCTGCGGTATTTCTTCGTGAAGGACGAAGTGGACAAAGGCAAGGTCAACTTGACCTATTTCCCGACTGGTGACATGGCAGCAGACTTCCTCACGAAGCGACTGCCACGCCAGCAGTATCAGCACTGCTCCGAACTCAGCGGCGTGGTCAAGCAGGTCAAGTCGAGCTACGGCCAGGAGTAAAGGGGGGTTTTACGAATAGTAATGAATGAAGATTGCAGTGCACTCCCGACCGCATCTAAGGAAACATGCGATATGGAGAACAAATGTGAAGAGTCAGAATTGACTCGAAGCGTCAGACGGTTAGGGTGCATCTGGACCGCAGGCGGCATCGGGCAGCTACAGGCAGGATGGCTTTGGTGGGAACAGTTTCGTAACTGCACGCGCCGCACGGTTGGCAAAGAATTTGAAGAAGGGAATATACCCCTTAGGTCGATTCATATTCCCCTGTACTCATATTTATACTCGCTGTATTTGCATGTTTTAATCATCTCAAGCATTTTATATTCACTCTGCTATTGAGGTCAAGGGCCCACCAACACTACCTATCTGCGTCCGAACCTTCCTGAGTAGATTCCGGGCAAGATCAACTTCTGATCATAGCATCATTTTGTGCTAAACACTGATTTTACAGGGTTGTTAGAAATAAAACGCTGATCAATCAGGGTTTCTTAAACTTCAAAACTGATCATTATATTGGTATGTTGTCACAACACAGCGAAACAGACTGCCCTTACTTTACAATGCCCAAATTCGGCCTGAATTTTGCTATTTCCTTGTCTGATTGGTCAGAAATCTTGTCTGACCAATTGAATAGGACAGTTGTTAACGATTTTTTTTTATCTCTGGTTGTGTACTTGATTGATGATTCGGACTTGGTTAGTCACAGCATATTTGCCCAGACCCAGGGCCTCAGATTTGTTTTTGCCTAGGCTGAATCGTCAGTGTTGTACCAAAATAAAACCTGAAAAATCAGTGTCCTGGTTTTTAAAAAGGCTGACTAATCAGCCTCACTTAAAAACTAAGGCTGAACAAAGATAGAGTCCATTTTCAATAAAGTGTTGTGGGTGAGGTGGGGTCAGGTGGGGTGAGGTGGGGGTCCTTGACTTGGGGGCACGCGTTGCTTTGCTGTGCAACTTCGGCGTGATTGGCGGGGGATATACCTAGAAAGCCGAGACTCACGGCTCCTACACGAATCAGTAATAGCGCGATTTCAGCCTACACCCTCGTTAGTACGCTGATCAATCAGTGTGCACTTGAAAAAAATCGCTGAAATATCAGCCCATACACTAAAAAAAAAAAGATGAAATATCAGCCCATACATTATCCCCATGTCTGAAAAATCAACCTTCTGACCCTAAATCAGCCTTTTTTCGCTGAAATCTGAGGCCCTGCCCTGACTGCAAATTCGACCTCGCACAGTCGTTTCGCGCTGTCGCAGCATAGCAGATTCTCCCCCTCAGACAAGAGATTCGCCCTGTCAGAGCATGTTTCGCCAGAAATCCCCTTGGTGCACGGTGCACGGTGACAGCGCGCCAAAACAAGGAGTTTTTGGTTTTAGGGTAGACCCCGATACAACACAGACTCGTCAGTGTCCTCAAACACAAAAAGCAAGAAAATCAGAGTTCGAATTAAAAAAAAAACACCGAAACATCAGGGTCGTTTTAAAAAGAAGGCTGATGCATCAAGGTCATGATAAAAAATGGGGGTCAGACTTCAGAAATTCAAGGTAAAATTCCTGAAATCTGAGGCCCTGCCCTCCCTCGATAAAAGTGCACGGTACCGTACATTCAATTTATATACGGTATGTCAAGATTTCCCCCCTCGCAGTACAGTATTTCGTTGTCGCTACGCTTGTGAATCTTTTGCTCCAAGTAGTCAAAGTGGGCCATGGCATAGGTCAAACTTTTCAGGCTATAGTGAGGTACACATTAGAAGTATAACCTCTTAAGATTGGTATATCTTTCTCAACTTTTGCTAGTAAACTCACTTCTGTTGCCTGTGTTCTTAACATGGTATTTGAGGATAGGTTAGGTCCTATTGCCATACTGCCGTACCTACTGTTGTAACTGTCGAGAAACGCTAGCAGAAAGTTTGTACTCACTATAGGATACCCCACTCCAGACTAGACAATTATAGCTTTCTAACAGTAACTACTGAGCCTGTACCTGCTGCCCCACACTGCTCCACGCGCGCTCTGCCCTTTGCTGCCACATTAATGTTGAAAACCGAGCCTCCTCCGCTTTCTCTCCAATTTTCTCCAACGTCCCGTGGTCACATATCGCGGTTGCCCTTTGCATGGCGCCTCGAGAAATACCGTATTACCCCGGATAAAAGCGCAGGTGCGCTTATTAATCAGTGTTTTTTAGGGGGGTGCGCTTATAATTGAGTTAAAATGATAAGCGTATACGCTTATAAGATGACAAATATAGAATAACAAATTTCAGACACCAAATTGTATATCTCGTGCCTGCCATTTCAATCGAGTCAATTTTACATAGGCCCGTGAGTGAATTTTTTGCGCGCGCTGGCAAATACATTCGATGTGACTCACAGGGTGCCCCTGACAGCTCATGCTGACTGAACTCGCAGCCTGTGCAGGAATTGAACTGGACAGAACCGAATTTGAAAAGTATCAGCCTACTAAAGTGAAAATCGTTATAGTATTCTGACACGTTTCAATTTTTAAAATTAGGACGCGCTTATAATAAATCAAGGTTTTACAGGGGGTGCGCTTATAATTGAGGATCGGCCATAAGCGCATTGCTCCAGATAGAAGCGCATGCGCTTTTAATAAGCCTGCGCTTATATCCGGGGCGATACGATAGTGGTTTCTTCTGCGCTGAGTAGCCCAAGTTAGTGTTAGAGGTCCACTGGGGATCCCCGATGATCCTAGGGAAGGGTTACAGGCATGTTGGCCTGGGGGGTTATGGGCGCACTCACCCGCTACACAAACAAGCCCTTTTATCCCAGTGGTTAGTGACTGGGATTCTGACATGGTATCAGAGCGAAGGTCTCGGGTTCGATTCCCGGTGTGTGCACTTCGGGCATCCCAGTGCAGGGGGGTGTCAGAGGTCCACTGGGGATCCCCGATGATCCTAGGGAAGGGTTACAGGCATGTTGGCCTGGGGGGTTATGGGCGCACTCACCCGCTATATAAACAAGCCCTTTTATCCCAATGGTTAGTGGTTGGGATTCTGACAGTTAGTCTCATTAAAATAATAGGGTAATAGGGTACATCAAAATAATCAAAATAATAGGGTAATAGGGTACATCAAAATAATCACCTCACTTACTTCCTATACACCTGACTCAGAACTTTTTACTTCCAACTTAACCTGGGGGGTAGGAAGATTTTTCCGGGGCTTGTTCAACTTTTCCTAAGCCTGCAATTGTCCTCTAAGCCTTTGCAGCGCGCTGGCTTCAGCTGTCATTGGCTTCACCTCACGTGTTATGGAATAAATTTAGCGAACTCTTACTTTCGTGGGTGCTCGACTGGAGTTTCCCGGTCGGTGCAGAGTCTTTTTTTGCGGAGTCTCCATTCGCCTCGGTGACTTCCCTTGTTGCCGGCTGGTCATGACGTTTTCTATTCGCGCCATCGTTTTGTCCTTTTTTCGTCCGCTCCGAAGTCGTCACGTCGTCGCCCTTTTTCGCCATTCAAATCTTTACGCGATCGCCAGGTCGATCCGCGGCTACTGGCGATTCCTGTTTTTCTTTTTAATTCGGGGGTGCTTCACTGTTGCCGCCCAGCAATTCCGCACATGCCCTTTTCATCTTGTAGCACGACAAGATTTGATGTCCGGCTGCGCTGCAAAATTCACAATTTGTCGGCCGCGGCTTCACATCCATCTTGTCAATATCCATCGGTTGGGCGAACGTGGGGGGTGCTGATCGCTTGGTGCCGAATGATTCGTTTGGCACATGGCGTCGTGTCTCGGGTTGACCACGCATCAACGCGTCATAAGGTTCGGTTGCACGTACCATGTCGCGATAGCTACTGTAGTTCGCGGCGATAACATGTTGGCGAATCTCCAATATCAGCCCCTCTGTGTCCGCTGCTACGTTCGCTGATGCATTTACTGCTGTTGTGGCGGCTGCCGACTGGTTCGCGAGTAGCTCTTCAATTCGTCGAAGTGCCGCCCGCGTTTCATCCAGGTCAGTGCGAATATTGGCGACCTCTTGCACGAAATTGTCGCCTTGACCCTCCATGCCTCATAATGCGCATTCGAAAATCGAAAACGGGTAGGATTGAAAAACACCGAAACAGCTTTACGTACCCGAAATAGGTGTTTAACAGTAGGTTATTTATATATTTACTTATTTATTTTTTTATTTTTATATATATATTTTGTTTTAGTAAGTAACTTCGTGTGTAAACAGATCAGATTATCAGGTGTGAGGATCAAGGATCGAGCCCAGAAAAATGAGTTTGAAATGATTGATCCACCTGGGTACAACACGAGGCTATATATAGTCTCCACACAAGGCAGGTAACGCATATGTTACGCGAATATTCTAAGGGTCAAGAAACGTCCCCAACAGAACTTTCTTGAACTCGGTAGAAAGCAATTCGGTGGCAACCGAAAAGGCTTGAGTTCGGTACATGTAACCTAGTTCGGTGCTATAACAATAATAACTATAATAAAATATAGGAATGCACCTAACCTAGAAAAACAAGCATATCTATGCATGTTAAAATCCTCCTAAGATAGAAATAGCATAACAAAATCTAGGCAAGCTAGCAAAGCAAGCATAAGCCGTCGTACTCTCACAACCAACTTTCTTCCTTTGCCACTCAACCACCATTAGCCACTGCTCGAACTCCTGCAGCACGTCGGACTTCTTGGCGACTGGCCTCACCCACACGTAGCGGGTCTTGCGGTCCTTCAGCAGCAAGAAGTACAAGCTGCCATCCTTGGCAGCCACCCAAAATAGCCCGCGCAGATCGATGTGCACCACAGCGAGGGCGTTGTCAGCGCTGTGCCCTTGTCGGGGAAGGTGTGACGTGCCAGCTTCCCGCCGACGTACGAGACACACGAAGATTCGGTGCGGGCCGCTGGCTTGATGTCCAGGCCGGTGGCAATCTCATGCTTCGCCGAGCTTGTGATGGTGCCGCTGCTGACGTGTGCAAGGCGAGCGTGCCACCAGGCCGACGTCGACATCGTCGCCGAGACGATCGCCCGTAGGGCCACCACTTCCGTAGTGGGCATCATGGAATTCGCCGAGTAGGGACGAAGGTCGGTGCAGAAGACGCGGCTGGTGTACGTCGCGCGACTGAGCACGTCCCCTGCCGCCGAGACGAACAACATCCAGTCATCATCGTCCTGCAGCTTCACGCCACTCTCCTTCAGTTGGCCGGCTGACAGCAGGTTCACCTGTACACCAGGGACGTAGAGCACATCGGGGATGAGCATATGCTTCCCGGCGTCCCCTTGCAAAGCGACGGTGCCACGTCCGTGAACGTCATAAAGAGCTCCATTGAAGCAGCATACGTGGTTGACGTCGCCGCTCAGCTCCGAGTCGACAAAGGCTGCCTTCGTCCCCATCAGTTGGCGTGAGCAGCCGCTTTCGAGCAGGACCACCATCGGGTTAGCTTGCAAGGTTGCCACCACTGCCTGGAAATCCTCGCCGGCCTCCGGCGCCAGTGAGACGGTCGGCTCTATGACACCAAGTAGCGAGCACGATGCCTCCTTGTCGCGAGCTCTTTGCGGCTTGAGGAGGAGTCGGCGTCCTTCACCGAGGTCGACTTGGCCGACTGCTTCTCCTCGCATGGCTTGCTCTCCCGACATGGGCGATGACCAGCCGACCTCCCTCGGCCTTGTTAGAATGAACAAGTGTTGTTGGACTAGAAAGGAATGAGAGTACAAATAGGAAACCCTAGAGTTGTGACCCCCCTATAGACTAACCCACTATAGCCTACACAAATATAACATGTATAATGTTTGACACACCCCCATAGGCGAAGTGGGGGAGAGCAAGGGGTCACAAGACCAGTCAAAGCAAAGCAACACAAGCTCAGGGTGGATCTCAAGGATACCACACAAATTCCGAGCACAAGTAAGTGGTCACAAGACCAGTTCACATGCAGTTTGATAATATAGCAAGAGATTCAGTGATCACAACCTAGCAAGTGTAAACATGCAGGTATATATATATAGAGATCACAGTACAAACAGAGTCAAGAAGTAAGCAAGTGAGGACCAGCAGGCACAAGGCCTAGAAGAGTACAGAAGCGCTGATGGTCACAAGGCGGAAGCGCCTTGGTGAACACATCAGCAGTGTTGGCCTCAGTGGCCACGTAACGCAGACGAAGCTGACCGCGCTGCTGCAGCTCTCGAGCAAGGAAGTACCGCAGGGCGATGTGCTTCGTTCTGTGCTCCAGTCTATGCTCCTCACACAATGCAATGGCAGCCTTGTTGTCGACGTACAGCACTGGAGGAGAACGAGGCTGCTCTCCCAAGTCGGTCAGCAGGTAGGTCAGCCAGCGTAGCTCCTGGGCAGCCATGGTTGTGGCGTAGATCTCAGCCTCACAGCTGGAGCTGAGAACAGAAGAAGAGCGTGTAGAACGCCAAGAAACTGAGCCAGAGCCAAGACTGAAGGTGTAACCCTGAGACGACCGCTGAGTAGCCTGGTCGTCTGCCCAAGAAGCGTCAGAGTGTCCAGTAAGTACAACTCGGTCTCGCCCTCCAAGCACTAGCCCCATGCCCGACGTACTGCACAAGTAGCGCAACACCCTCTTAGCGGCATCCATGTGCTCCTTCCTGTGACGGCCAGGAGCGACGTAGCGTGCAAGGATGCTAAGAGGGTATGCAAGGTCAGGTCGAGTGCAGGTCATCAGGTACATGAGGCAGCCCACAAGCTCTGGATACGGGCCACTCGGCTCTACGGACTCATCCGAAGGCAGAGCTGAGAGCGAGTGACCGGTAGGCAGAGGAGTGGACTGTGGCGAGGAGTACGTGAAGCGGAAGCGCTGAAGGATCTGCTGCACCATGTGTGACTGAGTCAAGGTGATGGTGCGCCGTGCTCTGTCCCGGGTGATCTGCAAGCCAAGATAGCTTGTCAGTTCACCCAGGTCTGTGCACGTGTGTCTCTTCTGCAGCTCCGACTTCACGTGGGCGAGTGCCGCAGTGTCAGCAGTGGCAAAGACCAAGTCGTCGATGTACACGAGGATGTAGAACGGCGGCAGCGAGGTGTCGGTGCATAGAAACAGCGACGGGTCAGCAGTAGAGGGAGCGAACCCAAGAGCCGCAAGTGTCGTCCTCAGTGTGTCGTGCCACTCACGTGGCGCCTGGCGGAGACCGTAGACCGGCCGCTGGAGCCTCCACTGGGTACCAGGAGGAAACGACCCAGTGAAGCCAGGAGGGCGGCGCAGCCAGATCTCCTCGTGCAGGCTGCCCTGCAAGAAAGCAGTGCTGAAGTCAAGTGAGTGAAGCTCGTAGTCGCGCTGAGCGGCTATGTGCAGCAGCACCCGAAGAGTAGTCATCTTTGGGGTGGGGGAGAAGGTCTGGAAGAAGTCTACTCCCTCTCGCTGACTGAAGCCTCGAGCAACGTAGCGCGCCTTGAAGACAGGAGGAGAACCCGGCAGCCGCTTCACCCTGAAAATCCACATGCCACTGACGATGTTCGCCCCAGGTGGGGGAACCTCGTCGACGTAGGTGCCTGTGGACTTCCAGGAAGCCATCTCTGCGTCCATGGCTGTCTGCCACTGAGAGGAGTAGGGACCCTCCATAGCCTCTGCGTAAGAGCGCGGGGTCGGGATGTCTGGTGCATCCGGGTCTCCCTCAGGGGCAACTAGCATGGACACGAGATGGGGCAAAGCAGTAGCAAAGCACTGGAACTCCTCCTGTCTATCCTCAAGGACGTCCGTGCCAAGAGCACACTCACCCCCGACGGACGGAGGACAGACAGACTCAGACTCAGCAACAAGGCTAGCGGCGTAGTCTAGACGACACCGGGCAGCAAAGTCAACCAACTCAGCGACCAGAGCAGACGCAGCAGAGGACTCAAAGGTAGGGTCAGTGACAACAGTGGCGAGGAGACGCGTGACAGTGGGACTGGCAGCACGACGGGAGTCAGACTCCGGGTCAGGAAGAGTAGGTAGAGAGGACGCAGGAGGAGACGGCAGTGGGACACGCTGAGGAGCAGTGGAGGGACGCAGAGTCATGTAGTGAGTGCCAGGGACAGGAGGGGGACGCTCACGTGGGACACGACGACCAGTGCGAGCAGTGCGAACAGGCGACGCAGGACGAGACTCAGGCTCACGACGCTCGGTAAGACCTCCTGTGGGACCAGTGTAAGGAGAGGGACCAGGAAGAGGCGAGGCAGGCGGTAACTGTGACTGCGACGGGACCGGCGGCGGACACTCTAAGGAGGAAGGAGGACAAGGAGGAGGAGTCTGACCAAGAACCTGCTGAAGGAGTGGTACGAAGTACGGTCGCGGCCGCGCAGCGTCTCCAGAACCAGTAGAGACACCAGCGTCAGGGTCCTCAGTACCAGCAGTAGCTCCAACGCCCGGGTCCTCAGCACCAGCAGTAGCTCCAACTCCAGGGTCCGCAGCACCAGCAGCAGCGCCAACGCCCGGGTCCTCAGCACCAGTAGCAACCCCAACGGCCGGGTCCTCAGTACCAGCAGCAGCTCCAACGCCCGGGTCCTCAGCACCAGCAGCAGCTCCAACGTCCGGATCCTCAGCACCAGCAGCAGCTCCAACACCCGGGTCCTCAGCACCAGCAGCAGCTCCACCGCCCGGGTCCTCAGCACCAGCAGCAGCTCCAACTCCAGGGTCCGCAGCACCAGGAGCGCCACTCCGAAGACTGCAGCGCCGCGTGTACCACTCTCGGATCTGCTGAAGGGAGGGGAGCTCCCGGGTAGGAGGGGAAGCACTGGTGCCAGCTCCAGCAGCACCTCTCCGGAGGCTGCAGTACTGTAGGTACCTCTCCTGCAGCTGCTGTGAGGAGAGGGCTCCTCCAGGTGTAGCACTCTCAGGCTCAGCACCCCCAGACTCAGCACCCCCAGGCTCAGTACCTCCAGGCTCAGCACCCCCAGGCTCCGCACCTCCAAGCTCAGCACCCCCAGGCTCCGCACCCCCAGGCTCAGCAACCCCAGGCTCAGCACCCCCAGGCTCCGCACCCCCAGACTCAGCACCGCCAGGCTCCTCACGCTCAGGCTCAGCACCCCTAGCAGGACGAGAGTCGACAGCTACCTCGACAGGCTCAACCGGGTCTACCTGGGACACACCTGAGGGAGCGGCACCCTGAGGGGGGAGGGGGTCTACCACAGCAGCACTTGTCACGAGGAAGAGAGGCGGGGGGGGAAGCGGGGCAGTGCGGTAGGGGAAGAGGCGGTAGTAGGGGACGGACTCGTCAAAAGTGACGTCCAGAGAGGGCAGAACCTGGCGCAAGGTGACGTGGTAGAACTGCCAACCAGGGGCGTCTGGGACAAAGCCAAGGAAGACACAAGGAACAGCGCGACGGGAGAGCTTGTCCGCGGACGTGTCGCGAACAAAAGCTCGGGATCCCTAGACCCGAAAACGCGACGCATCGCCAACCTCTCCCGTCTAAGACAGTGTCGGGGAAGTCTCCGGCAAGGAGACACGGGGCCAGAGGTTGAGCTGATGCGCAGCGTATCGGACCGCAAACGGCCACAGAAAGTGGGGAGCAGCCGCATGGATCATGGAGGTACAAGCGACCTCCATGACCAAGCCAATTGTTGGTGTAAGGGCCTAATAAACTCAAGCTATTAGGACTTAATCAAACTTAAAACCTCTCCTCGGGGTCACCTCCAAGGGTCCCTGGGTGCCTGGTACAAGACCAGCCCCTATCCTCGGGTCCGAGTTTGTAGAGAGAGGGATCAAGAAGGACTTAGTCAAAACAGCAAAGGTACCTTGAACGTTGCGCAGCGTGCCGTGCAGACCGTCGGTCGGATTAAGCTGAGAATTCGCTATATCGAAGCTCGCTCCAAGAGCTTTAAAATGAGCCAAGTTGCTTCGCGAAAAGTTCTGCCATTACTAAGTTCTGGCTCGGACAGCGTTTGCCTAGCGTTGGAGTGCTAGCATACTAGCGTTGACTCGGGTAGCATTCCGCCGTCGAATAGCGCAGAAACGAAATTCCAGCGAGGAAGGAATTCGCTTGAATCAATTTGACTATATTCAGGTACAAACAGAGAAGGATTAAATAGTTCTAGCTAGCAAGGACCTTGGGAATCAACCTGGGAACAACCAGGGATGATCCCAAATAATTCCAAGCAACAGAACCAACCTGGCTAGACAAAATAGCAGGTGGTAGGTTGGTAAACAACCTCTGGTTCTGTTTTTCCTGTTGGGTGCAAATGCACATTGCACGACATCCTGCCGTCTGTTTGTACGAGTATGCGTGTGCGAATGCGTGTGAATGGTGTGTTCGTGTGTTTGTTTGCTTTCGCATTTTTCGCTTGATGCATTTGCAGGTACTCGCGCAATGTGCGCTTCGGCACAACATTGTACGCGCTATGAACAATGCAAGCAGAAAGGACGAGCTCGCAAAGGAACCCAAGATGGAAGCTTTGCAGTTCGGTTGAGTTGATTGCGCAGATTCAGTTCTATCCAACTCGAAATTGTACTGTTTTGTTTGGTTAACTATAGTGTAGCAGGGAAGGCACTATAGGGGTACAATTTAGGTAAAGGTTGGATGTTGTTTGTCTGTATCTGCATGCTACAAGGCCAGGGGAAACCAGCGGAACCAGCATTTGGCTGGTTGGGCAAAGACAAAACATGTTCTGTTTTTAGAACCTGAACCTGGTTGTTGTTTTCCCAGGTTGGAAAAACAGAACCAGAGGTTGTTTACCAACCTACCACCTGCTATTTTGTCCAGCCAGGTTGGTTCTGTTGCTTGGAATTATTTGGGATCATCCCTGGTTGTTCCCAGGTTGATTCCCAAGGTCCTTGCTAGCTAGAACTATTTAATCCTTCTCTGTTTGTACGTGAATATAGTCAAATTGATTCAAGCGAATTCCTTCCTCGCTGGAATTTCGTTTCTGCGCTATTCGACGGCGGAATGCTACCCGAGTCAACGCTAGTATGCTAGCACTCCAACGCTAGGCAAACGCTGTCCGAGCCATAACTTAGTAATGGCAGAACTTTTCGCGAGGCAACTTGGCTCATTTTAAAGCTCTTGGAGCGAGCTTCGATATAGCGAATTCTCAGCTTAATCCGATCGACGGTCTGCACGGCACGCTGCGCGACGTTCAAGGTACTCTTGCTGTTTTGACTAAGTCCTTCTTGATCCCTCTCTCTACAAACTCGGACCCGAGGATAGGGGCTGGTCTTGTACCAGGCACCCAGGGACCCTTGGAGGTGACCCCGAGGAGAGGTTTTAAGTTTGATTAAGTCCTAATAGCTTGAGTTTATTAGGCCCTTACACCAACAAGCTGGTATCAGAGCTGCGTTATAGTGATCCTCGTTATAGGTAGCTATGGCGGGCAACACCTCGGCGGGAGCTGGTGAATCTTCAGCCCAAGATCGTAGCGGCAGCCAAGATTCTGGTCTTTCAGCGCCAAGGGGAGCGCGAACAAACCAGGGCTCGCTTGTCAAGGAGGTGCTGAAGAATTTCACCGTCGAGAAGTTCAATGGTGAGGGCTATGATGATTGGGCCTGGAAAATGCAATTATATTTCCGTCAGATCGGTTTGCTGAAACTAATGATTGGGGAGGAGCCTAGACCGAGTGACCCCACGCTGCAGGAAGATTGGGACGAGCGCTCCTCGGCTGGCTACTATTTGATGTCGCAGAGTTTGGAGCTGAACCAGCGTCACCACGTCATGCACCTGCTGCCGGAGGTTGAATGCGGTCCGAAGGCGTGGACCGTGTTGAAGGAGCTGCACGCCCCGACCTCCGTTGTCGCAACGTTGATGCTGGAGAGGGAGCTGTCCGCGTTGCGCCTGAGCGAGGGAGAGCCGGTGCAACCAGTCCTGGACAAGATGCGCGACCTCTACGCGAAGTTGGCGACCGCGGGAATCACCTACCCGGAGCAGACCAAGTGCTTGAAGATGCTCTCGCTGCTGCCGGAATCGTGGCTTCAATTTACGAGCGGATTGAGCCTGCCGCAGAACCAGAGCTTGTGGACGCTCGAGTGGGTGCGGACGAAGATTCTGGAGGAGGACTTCCGTCGCCGCCAACTGAGGGGTGGAGACGACGGCAGCAGCAGCTACGGGATGCAAGGGAGCCGACGTGGCAGAGGACGTGGCTTCGGTGGTGCTGGACGCGGTGCAAAGAAAGACGACGACTCCAACGACCAACAAGGAGGTACCGGTTGGGGTCGCGGTGCGAAATCTGGACGTGGGGGCAAGTCGGGTGCTGGTGGCAAAATGAAAGGAAGTTGCTGGTATTGTGAGAAGGAAGGGCACCCCTGGTTTTTGTGCTATAAGAAACCCGATGGATGGACCCCCCAGAATCGTCACCAGGATGGCGGCGCGCGGAGGAACCAGAAAAACGGCGCCAACATGGTCGCTGATTCGTCCGACAACAACCCGAAGGGCAACGGCGGTGCGGAGAAGAAGAAGGAGCGCACCGCGGGCCAATTCTTCCATGTGGGAGACAAGGGGGAGCAAGGAGACGCCTCTGCCAAAGTTGGAGCAGAGCTGCACCCCCTAGACTATTGGGTGTTGGACACAGGCGCTGCTTGGACGATGACGCCGCGCAAGGACCTGCTGGACGAAGTACGAGCTGCACCGATCAATGAAGTGTGCTCCGCCTCTGGACACATGTTGAAGGTGGCTGGTGCAGGACGAGCTGCGTTTAAGGGAGCGGATGGCAAGCCGGTGGTGCTGCACGACGTTCTCTTCGTCCCCGACCTGAAGGCCAACCTTATCTCCCTCCGTAAGCTTGGCAAGGCTGGGGTGAACACCAACACGGATGGGGCACGCACTTATAAGGGGAAGCTGGGCAATCGGGTGCTTTGGGATCTGCACGAGAGCAAGGACGTGTACAGATCTATGTGGCAGCTGCCGGCCCTGGCGTGGCATGGTGGGGGGCAGGCTGGAGAGGGGTCTGCATCCCAGGGGGAGTGCAATGCCGTTGGAGGGGTTGGTGTGAAAGTGTCGGCCAGATCTGGGGAGACAGATTGGGCAACGGCACACCGGCGCTTAGGGCATGTGGCAATGCCTTTGCTGAAGCAGCTGGAGAAGGATGGAGCCGTTAAGGGTCTGAAGCTGAACGGACAGCCACCCGATGACAACTGTGAAATCTGTTTGCTTTCAAAGTTCACCCGTTTCCCTTTTCATAGTGTGGCTGGCAGGAGCAAGAAGCCTTTGGAGCTGGTCCACATGGACTTGGTGGGGCCGCTGCCGGTGCAAGGGCACAAGGGGGAGCGGTATTTTCTTACAATTGTGGATGACTGGAGCAGGCTGATGTGGGCGTATCCGCTGAAGCAGAAGGACCACGCCGCCTCCACGATACGGGACGATTGGCTGCCATTCGTGGAGAAGCAGGCGGAGTGTGTAGTGAAGCGGATTAGGACAGACCGGGGTGGTGAGTTCCTTGGAGCTGAAATGACGGCCTGGCTCAAGAAGCAGGGCATCCAGAGAGAGCTGACCACGGCTTATACCCCACAGTCCAATGGTGTAGCAGAACGGGCAAACCGGACCATTCTGGAGACAGCTAGGGCGCTGCTCATAGAATCTGGGCTGAGCAATTCTATGTGGCCTCATGCTGTCCGGCACGCCACTGTCGCTAGGAACAGGGTGCTCACCAAGGTTGGGGATGACTCGTGGGTGCCTTTGGAGAGGTGGCTTGGGAGGAAGCCGCCGGTGGACATGCTGAGGGTGTTCGGTTGCATGGCAGTCGCCCACGTCCCCAAGACCTACCGAAGTAAGTTGGGGGCGAGTGCAATCTGGTGTGTGCATTTGGGGCTGGCTGCTGAGAGCAAGGGATGGCTGCTGTGGGAACCATCCAAGGGTGTGTTGTTTGACAGCAGGGATGTGAAATTCATTGAGGGCATGATGTATGGGAGCTGGGAGAAACAGCCGGAGGCAAGGGTGTCCCAGCAGATGGAGCAGATCACCATGCAGCTGGACCTGACTCCTAGTGTGTGGGAGGAGGGAGAGGAGGCAGCTGCTGGAAATGGTGATGGAGAGAAGGTACAGGAGGCATCTGCTGGTGGAGAAAATGGTGTGGAAACTGGCGGCAGCACTAGTGGAGCTGCTGGACCCGAGGGAGGAGAGAAGCAGCAGGGAAAAACTAAGAAGCCGAAGGGTGTCGTTATGAAGGGATGGGAGACACCCGTCTCCAGGCCAGGACGTACCCGTATGGCTACTAAGAAGCTGACTGCAGGAACTGATGCAGCAGAGCAGCAGCTAGGGACCGAAGAGGCATTGCTGATTCTACCTCATGGCTATGACCCGGATGAGGAGGATGAGCCTGCGTACTGTTTTCTTGCCCCTGCACCAGAGGAACCAGCTAGCATGGAGGAGGCATTAGCTGGACCAGATAGGGACAAGTGGCTGGCTTCTAGGGATGCTGAGTACCAGAGTCTGCTGGAGAATAGGACATGGGATCTGGTGGTGCTGCCTGATGGGAAGAAAGCGATACAATGCAAGTGGGTGCTGAGGATCAAGACCGATGACAAGGGGCAGGTCACCATCTACAAGAGTAGGCTGGTGGCGAAGGGGTTTATGCAGAAGGAGAAGCAGGACTTCAACGAGATCTTTGCTCCCACTGCCAAACCCCCTACCCTCCGTGTCTTGTTGGCAGATGCAGCTGTTAGTGGGAAATTCATCATTCAGATGGATATTTCAACGGCATTCCTGAATGGGATTTTAGAGGAGGATGTGTACATGACGCAGCCGCCTGGGTATGAGGATGGTACGGGCAGGGTGTGCAAGCTCAACAAGTCCATCTACGGCTTGAAGCAGGCGCCACGCTGCTGGTACCAGAAGTTGGCAGCTGTTTTAGAGGAGATGGGATTCAGGACCAGCAGCTGTGATGAGAGCCTCTTTCTCAAGGGCGAGGGGGAGAAGCTGGTGCTGTTTCTGGTCTATGTGGACGACATTCTTCTCTTCAGCAGCAGCATGAAGGAGATCCAGAAAGTGCAGCAGCAACTGATGGAAATTTCAAGTGCAAGAACCTTGGGGAGGTAAAGTACTACCTCGGGATGCACGTGGAGAGGGATCCAGATCACAGGTGGTTGAAGCTGCACCAGGAGAAGTTCATCAAGGAGCTGGGGGAGAAGTATGGGATTGAGAATGAGCGCAAGGTTGCAACTCCCCTGCCAGCAGAATTCAAGCTTGTGAAGGCTGCAGAGGATGAAGGGGTTGAAGCTGAAGAGCAGCAGCAATTTCAGTCCTTGGTGGGCAGCCTCTTGTACGCAGCAGTTCACACGAGGCCCGACATCTCTTTCTCGGTTGGGCAGCTGGCTAGGGTGGTGCAGAATCCATCAGAGGAGCAGGTGGATGCAGCTGAGCGTGTGGTGAAGTACCTGAACTCTCACCCAAGCATTGGAGTTCAATACTCCGCATCTGCACAGGTGAAGCAGAAAGGGGTGGAGGTGCTGAAAGAGAAGGGGGAGAGGCTTGGAGAAGGCAAGCTGTTTCTGACTTGCTTTACCGATGCTACGTGGGCTTCTGAGAAGGAGGATTCCTCATCTGTGGGAGGATACATCTGCGTAGTTGGGGGAGGACCTGTTAGTTGGAGGTCCAAGAAGCAGACGAAGACGGCACTCTCTTCCGTAGAATCAGAGTACATTGCGATGTTCCTGTTGGTGTAAGGGCCTAATAAACTCAAGCTATTAGGACTTAATCAAACTTAAAACCTCTCCTCGGGGTCACCTCCAAGGGTCCCTGGGTGCCTGGTACAAGACCAGCCCCTATCCTCGGGTCCGAGTTTGTAGAGAGAGAAGCTAAGAAAGAGTACCTTGAACGTCGCGCAGCGTGCCGTGCAGACCATCGATCGGATTAAGCTGAGAATTTGCTATAACGAAGCTCGCTCCAAGAGCTTTAAAATATGCCAAGTTGCCTCGCGAAAAGTTCTGCCATTACGAAGTTATGGCTCGGACAGCGTTTGCCTAGCGTTGGAGTGCTAGCATACTAGCGTTGACTCAGGTAGCATTCCGCCGTCGAATAGCGTAGAAACGAAACTCCAGCAAGGAAGGAATTCGCTTGAATCAATTTAACTATATTCAGGTACAAACAGAGAAGGATTAAATACTTCTAGCTAGCAAGGACCTTGGGAATCAACCTGGGAACAACCAGGGATGATCCCAAATAATTCCAAGCAACAGAACCAACCTGGCTGGACAAAATAGCAGGTGGTAGGTTGGTAAACAACCTCTGGTTCTGTTTTTCCAACCTGGGAAAACAACAACCAGGTTCAGGTTCTAAAAACAGAACCTGTTTTGTCTTTGCCCAACCAGCCAAATGCTGGTTCCGCTGGTTTCCCCTGGCCTTGTAGCATGCAGATACAGACAAACAACATCCAACCTTCACCTAAATTGTACCCCTATAGTGCCTTCCCTGCTACACTATAGTTAACCAAACAAAACAGTACAATTTCGAGTTGGATAAAACTGAATCTGCGCAATCAACTCAACCGAACTGCAAAGCTTCCATCTTGGGTTCCTTTGCGAGCTCGTCCTTTCTGCTTGCACTGTTCATAGCGCATACAATGTTGTGCCGAAGCGCACATTGCGCGAGTACCTGCAAATGCATCAAGCGAAAAATGCGAAAGCAAACAAACACACGAACACACCATTCACACGCAAATGCATTCGCACACGCATACTCGTACAAACAGACGGCAGGATGTCGTGCAATGTGCATTTGCACCCAACACACTCCCCCTCAGCCTGCCGGCTGCATCCCCGTCATTCCATGCTAGTTCATGCTCATTCCACTCATGCGCACACAACGCCAATGAGGCTCATCCGCAAGCCTCTTGGTGAGAAAGTCTGCTGGCTGCTGGTGAGTCTTGATGTAGATCGGATGCACCGTCCCCCTCTTCACCTCCTTACGCAGCCAGTGCCACTTGATACGCATGTGCTTGTTCAGCCCATGAAGCACAGCGTTTCTGGCCATCCCAAGAGCCCCCTTGCTATCACAAAACAGCGGCGTAGCAACTTTCTGCTCCTGGCCAATCTCCTCTAACAGCCTCCTCAGCCAAATCACCTCCTTCACCCCATGGAACATCGCCATGTACTCTGATTCTACGGAAGAGAGTGCCGTCTCCGTCTGCTTCTTGGACCTCCAACTAACAGGTCCTCCCCCAACTACGCAGATGTATCCTCCCACAGACGAGGAATCCTCCTTCTCAGAAGCCCACGTAGCATCGGTAAAGCAAGTGAGAAATAGCTTGCCTTCTCCAAGCCTCTCCCCCTTCTCTTTCAGCACCTCCACCCCTTTCTGCTTCACCTGTGCAGATGCGGAGTATTGAACTCCAATGCTTGGGTGAGAGTTCAGGTACTTCACCACACGCTCAGCTGCATCCACCTGCTCCTCTGATGGATTCTGCACCACCCTAGCCAGCTGCCCAACCGAGAAAGAGATGTCGGGCCTCGTGTGAACTGCTGCGTACAAGAGGCTGCCCACCAAGGACTGAAATTGCTGCTGCTCTTCAGCTTCAATCCCTTCATCCTCTGCAGCCTTCACAAGCTTGAATTCTGCTGGCAGGGGAGTTGCAACCTTGCGCTCATTCTCAATCCCATACTTCTCCCCCAGCTCCTTGATGAACTTCTCCTGGTGCAGCTTCAACCACCTGTGATCTGGATCCCTCTCCACGTGCATCCCGAGGTAGTACTTTACCTCCCCAAGGTTCTTGCACTTGAAGTTTTCCATCAGTTGCTGCTGCACTTTCTGGATCTCCTTCATGCTGCTGCTGAAGAGAAGAATGTCGTCCACATAGACCAGAAACAGCACCAGCTTCTCCCCCTCGCCCTTGAGAAAGAGGCTCTCATCACAGCTGCTGGTCCTGAATCCCATCTCCTCTAAAACAGCTGCCAACTTCTGGTACCAGCAGCGTGGCGCCTGCTTCAAGCCGTAGATGGACTTGTTGAGCTTGCACACCCTGCCCGTACCATCCTCATACCCAGGCGGCTGCGTCATGTACACATCCTCCTCTAAAATCCCATTCAGGAATGCCGTTGAAATATCCATCTGAATGATGAATTTCCCACTAACAGCTGCATCTGCCAACAAGACACGGAGGGTAGGGGGTTTGGCAGTGGGAGCAAAGATCTCGTTGAAGTCCTGCTTCTCCTTCTGCATAAACCCCTTCGCCACCAGCCTACTCTTGTAGATGGTGACCTGCCCCTTGTCATCGGTCTTGATCCTCAGCACCCACTTGCATTGTATCGCTTTCTTCCCATCAGGCAGCACCACCAGATCCCATGTCCTATTCTCCAGCAGACTCTGGTACTCAGCATCCCTAGAAGCCAGCCACTTGTCCCTATCTGGTCCAGCTAATGCCTCCTCCATGCTAGCTGGTTCCTCTGGTGCAGGGGCAAGAAAACAGTACGCAGGCTCATCCTCCTCATCCGGGTCATAGCCATGAGGTAGAATCAGCAATGCCTCTTCGGTCCCTAGCTGCTGCTCTGCTGCATCAGTTCCTGCAGTCAGCTTCTTAGTAGCCATACGGGTACGTCCTGGCCTGGAGACGGGTGTCTCCCATCCCTTCATAACGACACCCTTCGGCTTCTTAGTTTTTTCCTGCTGCTTCTCTCCTCCCTCGGGTCCAGCAGCTCCACTAGTGCTGCCGCCAGTTTCCACACCATTTTCTCCACCAGCAGATGCCTCCTGTATCTTCTCTCCATCACCATTTCCAGCAGCTGCCTCCTCTCCCTCCTCCCACACACTAGGAGTCAGGTCCAGCTGCATGGTGATCTGCTCCATCTGCTGGGACACCCTTGCCTCCGGCTGTTTCTCCCAGCTCCCATACATCATGCCCTCAATGAATTTCACATCCCTGCTGTCAAACAACACACCCTTGGATGGTTCCCACAGCAGCCATCCCTTGCTCTCAGCAGCCAGCCCCAAATGCACACACCAGATTGCACTCGCCCCCAACTTACTGCGGTAGGTCTTGGGGACGTGGGCGACTGCCATGCAACCGAACACCCTCAGCATATCCACCGGCGGCTTCCTCCCAAGCCACCTCTCCAACGGCACCACGAGTCATTCCCAACCTTGGTGAGCACCCTGTTCCTAGCGACAGTGGCGTGCCGGACAGCATGAGGCCACATAGAATTGCTCAGCCCAGATTCTATGAGCAGCGCCCTAGCTGTCTCCAGAATGGTCCGGTTTGCCCGTTCTGCTACACCATTGGACTGTGGGGTATAAGCCGTGGTCAGCTCTCTCTGGATGCCCTGCTTCTTGAGCCAGGCCGTCATTTCAGCTCCAAGGAACTCACCACCCCGGTCTGTCCTAATCCGCTTCACTACACACTCCGCCTGCTTCTCCACGAATGGCAGCCAATCGTCCCGTATCGTGGAGGCGGCGTGGTCCTTCTGCTTCAGCGGATACGCCCACATCAGCCTGCTCCAGTCATCCACAATTGTAAGAAAATACCGCTCCCCCTTGTGCCCTTGCACCGGCAGCGGCCCCACCAAGTCCATGTGGACCAGCTCCAAAGGCTTCTTGCTCCTGCCAGCCACACTATGGAAAGGGAAACGGGTGAACTTTGAAAGCAAACAGATTTCACAGTTGTCATCGGGTGGCTGTCCGTTCAGCTTCAGACCCTTAACGGCTCCATCCTTCTCCAGCTGCTTCAATAAGGGCATTGCCACATGCCCCAAGCGTCGGTGTGCCGTTGCCCAATCTGTCTTCCCAGATCTGGCCGACACTTTCACACCAACCCCTCCAACGGCATTGCACTCCCCCTGGGATGCAGACCCCTCTCTAGCCTGCCCCCTACGTGCTACGCCAACGCCGGCAGCTGCCACATGGATCTGTACAGATCCCAAAGCACCCGATTGCCCAGCTGCCCCTTGTACGTGCGAGCCCCATCCGTGCTAGTGCTCACCCCAGCCTTGGCAAGCTTACGGAGGGAGATGAGGTTGGCCTTGAGGTCGGGGACGAGGAGAACGTCGTGCAGCATCACCGGCTTGCCATCCGCTCCCTTAAATGCAGCTCGTCCCGCACCAGCCACCTTCAGCGCGTGTCCAGAGGCGGAGCACACCTCGTTAATCGGTGCAGCGCGTACGTCGTCCAGCAGGTCTTTGCGCGGCGTCATCGTCCAAGCAGCGCCCGTGTCCAACACCCAATAGTCCAGGGGGTGCAGCTCTGCTCCAACCTTGGCAGAGGCGTCTCCTTGCTCCCCCTGCTCTCCAATATGGAAGAACTGGCCCGCGGTGCGCTCCTTCTTCTTCTCCGCACCAGCATTGCTCTTCGGGTTGTTGTCGGACGAATCAGCGACCATGTTCGCGCCGTTTTTCTGGTTCCTCCGCGTGCCGCCATCCTGGTGACGATTCTGGGGGGTCCATCCATCGGGTTTCTTATAGCACAAAAACCAGGGGTGCCCCTCCTTCTCACAATACCAGCAACTCCCTTTCATTTTGCCACCAGCACCCAACTTGCCCCCACGTCCAGATTTCGCACCGCGACCCCAACCGGTACCTCCTTGTTGGTCGTTAGAGTCGTCGTCCTTCTTTGCACCGCGCCCAGCACCACCGAAGCCACGTCCTCTGCCACGTCGGTTCCCTTGCATCCCGTAGCCGCTGCTGCCGTCGTCTCCACCCCTCAGTTGGCGGCGACGGAAGTCCTCCTCCAGAATCTTTGTCCGCACCCACTCGAGCGTCCACGAGCTCTGGTTCTGCGGCAGGCTCAATCCGCTCGTGAACTGAAGCCACGATTCCGGCAGCAGCGAGAGCATCTTCAGGCACTTGGTCTGCTCCGGGTAGGTGATTCCCGCGGTCGCCAACTTCGCGTAGAGGTCGCGCATCTTGCCACGACTGGTTGCACCGGCTCTCCCTCGCTCAATCACAACGCGGACAGCTCCCTCTCCATCATGAGCTCGCGGCGACGAAGGTAGGAGCATGCAGCTCCTTTAGCACGGTCCACGCCTTTGGATCACAATCAACCTCCGGCAGCAGGTGCATGACGTGGTGACGCTGGTTCAGCTCCAAACTCTGCGACATCAAATAGTAGCCAGCCGAGGCGCGCTCGTCCCAATCTTCATGCAGCGCGGGGTCATTTGGTGTAGGCTCTTCCCCAATCATTAGTTTCAGCAAAACCATCTGACGGAAGTAAAGCTGCATTTTCCAGGCCCAATCATCATAGCCCTCACCATTGAACTTCTCGACGGTGAAATTCTTCAGCACCTCTTTGATCAGCGAGCCCTGGTTTGTTCGCGCTCCCCTTGGCGCCGAAACACCAGAATCTTTGCTGCCGCTACGATCTTGGGCTGAAGATTTACCAGCTCCCGCCGAGGTGTTGCCCGCCATAGCTACCTATAACGAGGATCACTATAACGCAGCTCTGATACCAGCTTGTTGGTGTAAGGGCCTAATAAACTCAAGCTATTAGGACTTAATCAAACTTAAAACCTCTCCTCGGGGTCACCTCCAAGGGTCCCTGGGTGCCTGGTACAAGACCAGCCCCTATCCTCGGGTCCGAGTTTGTAGAGAGAGAAGCTAAGAAAGAGTACCTTGAACGTCGCGCAGCGTGCCGTGCAGACCATCGATCGGATTAAGCTGAGAATTTGCTATAACGAAGCTCGCTCCAAGAGCTTTAAAATATGCCAAGTTGCCTCGCGAAAAGTTCTGCCATTACGAAGTTATGGCTCGGACAGCATTTGCCTAGCGTTGGAGTGCTAGCATACTAGCGTTGACTCGGGTAGCATTCCGCCGTCGAATAGCGTAGAAACGAAACTCCAGCAAGGAAGGAATTCGCTTGAATCAATTTAACTATATTCAGGTACAAACAGAGAAGGATTAAATACTTCTAGCTAGCAAGGACCTTGGGAATCAACCTGGGAACAACCAGGGATGATCCCAAATAATTCCAAGCAACAGAACCAACCTGGCTGGACAAAATAGCAGGTGGTAGGTTGGTAAACAACCTCTGGTTCTGTTTTTCCAACCTGGGAAAACAACAACCAGGTTCAGGTTCTAAAAACAGAACCTGTTTTGTCTTTGCCCAACCAGCCAAATGCTGGTTCCGCTGGTTTCCCCTGGCCTTGTAGCATGCAGATACAGACAAACAACATCCAACCTTCACCTAAATTGTACCCCTATAGTGCCTTCCCTGCTACACTATAGTTAACCAAACAAAACAGTACAATTTCGAGTTGGATAGAACTGAATCTGCGCAATCAACTCAACCGAACTGCAAAGCTTCCATCTTGGGTTCCTTTGCGAGCTCGTCCTTTCTGCTTGCACTGTTCATAGCGCATACAATGTTGTGCCGAAGCGCACATTGCGCGAGTACCTGCAAATGCATCAAGCGAAA